>SEYY01004574.1:0-19889 GCA_009176605.1 Armadillidium nasatum
TCTTTCCAAGTCAAAACAACAGCTACACTGGTAAACTATTTCTTCTCTGTCTCTATACTTCGACCTTTCCATCTTGCTGGAAAAGTGCGCTCATATACAGCCAGTGCCAAAGAAGGTGAACCACTCTCAACCCTTTAACTACCGTCCCATTTCTTTAACCTCTGTACTTTTTAAAGTTTTTAAATCTATCCTTAACAGGAAGATTTGGAAACGACTCAATTCTTCTAATCTTATTCTGATCTCCAGTATGGTTTTCGTAAGAAACGCTCTACTGATGATCTTTTTCCTTTCGTTCTGACTCTTGGTCCTCCGTTCTTCGGTCTTTCGGTGAATCTTTCGCTGTCGCGCTGGACATATCGGAAGCTTTCGATAGAGTCTGTCACAAAGCTTTGATTTCCAAACTTCTCTTTCAGAATCTATTCATTTCTGTTCCCTTCTCTTTGATTCTCTTTCTAGTCGTTCTATAGCAGCTGTTGTAGACGACCACCATTCATTTAAATCCAAAAATAGTAATGTTCCTCAGAGATCTGTCCTATCCCCAACACTTTTTCATTTTGCATTAATGACCTTCTCTATATTACTATATCACCTTTCTACTCCTATGCTGATGACTCCACAATTAATTATTCCATTCACTTTGAAGCAGCAGTTAATTGACGCAAGAAGGGTTGCCTTGGAGCAACAGATCTCTGATCTTTCTCGTATTTCAAATTGGGGTAGAGAAAAATGGTCGTTTTCAATGCCTCAAAAACTCAATTACTCCATCTTTCTACTCGACACAACTTACCACACAATTATGACATCTTTTTCGAAAATACTCTACTCAAACCTTCATCTGTCCTTACTATTCTCGGTGTTTCTTTTTCTCGTGATCTTTCTTGGAAGGATCACATTACTGTACTATAGTTTCTAAACAGACTTCTAAGAGGTTGTGTGTTCTGAGCGCCTTCGTGATTTTTTTAAACCACTCAAGTTGCTTACTCTTTATATGGGGTGTTGTTCGCCCCTGTATGAAGTACGTCTCACACAACGGGAGTGGTTCCACACATACAGTTCTCGAAAAGGTGGAGTCTAGGGCTTTTCGCCAAACAAACTTTTTTGCTCTTACTAACTCTCTCCAATCACTTTCTGAGCGTCGAATTATTGCGTCACTCTCTCTAGACTATCGCTATATTACAACAAACATTGCTCTTCTGAACTCTCACGTGGCATACCTCCTCCACTGAGAAGGGCTCTTGCGAAACGACTTTTTACAGGCTCATCCTTTCTCTGTCCCACTTTCCGACCCCAGACTTAACCGCTATGCTCAATCTTACATGTACTCTAAATCTCTAATGGTAAACTCTTGAAACTGTCAAACTCCGTGTATAGGAATATGTCGGCCATTATATATATATATATATATATATATATATATATATATATATATATATATATATATATATATATATATATATATATATATATATATATATATATATATATATATATATATATATATATAATATATATATATATATATATATATATATATATATATATATATATATATATATATATATATATATATATATATATATATATATATATATATATATATATATATATATATATATATATATATATATATATATATATATATATATATATATATATATATATATATATATATATATATATATATATATATATATATATATATATATATATATATATATATATATATATATATATATATATATCGTGACATAACGTTAGAGTGATTGACTTGCGTACTTAATGGTGCTGGTTCGATTTCCCATGGAAGAAACTACCTAGAGAGTTCCTCTCTATGAATAATGCAATATTAAAGTAAATGTGCATTTATTATACGCATAATAAATAATAAAAGAAATTATACCACATAATTCTGAATAATTTGAAATATCTGAAAGAAAAAAATTGAACGCTTTCCAAACTTGTGCACCGTAGACAATGCTTGGTAAAGAAATTCATTTATAGCACAAGAATAATACTCTACTAATCTACTGTGGAAGGAGAGGTTTTAAATTTTGTAGATAATGAAGGTTCTCTTTAAAGACTATAAGGAGGTAGCAGTTATCAATTTTAGATAGATAGTAATAAAGAATATACTTATGTTGCCAAACAGGCTCTGAAGAATAATGCTATTGCAGTTTTCAATATATTTGATCAGTTCGAGTTATTATTCTATATATACACTCACAAATATAAAAACTAAGACAATATGAAGATGATTTCAAAAATTTTGTGAAAAATTATAATATGTTTTACCAACATTGCAGATAATAATGAATATGATCTATGAATTTCATCAAGTGATAGTGTATCCCTAAAAATTTGCATTTGCAGGTTGGTTTTATTTCTTTATTTCATATTATGACCTCATTTTTTTTTTATTTTTTTTTTTTTTTTGTGCATTACAGTATTGTGCTTTGATTGTAGTCTTGTACTCATGGATTGTCTTTAACCCTCTAATAAATAATTAAAAGACTGGTCAATCCAAGAACAAGTGCAATTTGCTTATTTCAGTAACATTTACCCCTTATTTTATTGACAAATGATCTCTTGGGAAGTTCTAAATCAAAGTGACTAATTAGGGGTACCATAAAATGAGATACATGGCTTGAAGGTGCTAACGTTAAAATTAAATTTAAAAACTCTGATTTAAACCAGGCAATGCGTCGCTACTTTGCAGCTAACTCCTTGGAATGAATCCTGCTTTGGCTCGGGAGAAGCTTCGGAGTCTGCTGAAAAGATAAGGGATGAGCATGTTCATTCCATCTTCAACTAAACCTTTTTTCTCCTCAAAATCCATGGTTATATGACAACTGTTCTCGTGTCCTTCTGGAGAAAGACAATGTTTATCGTGAATGGAAAAACTCTTTCTTCTCTCACTCTTGCTAACTTTCATTCAGCTCCGAATCGTGGTAGGGATATTCTTCGACGGACTAAGCTTACTTTCCCTAAAAGAAAGTGCACTGACCTCCTTGGTTCTCCTACTGACAAATATTTCTGGCCTCTTATCAAAAACATCTCTAATAAATTCTGTAAATTTGCCTTTCTTCCTCTTATTCGCTCTGATGGTTCTATAGCTAATACTCCTTCTGAAATGGCTAATCTCTTTGGCCTCCTTTTTTCATCTAATTCCACCCTGCTCAATTCTAGCATCCCTTCTTCTACCTTCTCCTCTCAGGTGTCCCATATCTCTACCAGTGATTACTCATAATCAGTTGCATGGGATCTTGAAATTTATGAACGCCAGGAAGGCTAGTGGCCCGGATGACACCCCCTGTGTTTTGAGGGAGTGTGCTTCTGAGTTGGCAACTGTCTTCGTTCAACTCTACTCTCCATGCCTTAACAGTAATATTTTTCCTCAATGCTGGAAGAGCGCCTATGTTCAGCTGATCCCAAAGAAAGGTAGCTGCTTTGACCCCTCGTGTCCTATACCTCTCACTTGTGTTCTATCTAAAATTTTTGAAACTCTCTTCAACTCTCATTTCCTGGATCATCTAGAGTCTCATTCCCTTCTCTCAGATCATCAGTATGACTTTCAACGCTCTAGGTCAACTGATGACATACTTTCCTATCTTACTAATCTATGGTTTTCTGCCCTTAGGAACTATGGAATCATGTGTGGTGACGCTTTACATATTCAAAGCTTTTGACCGGGTATTGCATGCATTACTACACTCTAAGCTCCCTTCCTTTGGGTTTCCTCCTCCTATTTGCTTACTCATGACTAGTTTTCTTTCAGATCGTTCCACTTCGGCACTTGTAGATGGAGCAATCTCTTCCTCCCTTCCTGTCAAAGGGTTCTGTTCTATCTCCAACTTTATTCTTAGCTTTTTATTAACTATCTTCTCAACTGCACTTCTAACTCTGTTCATTCTTATGCTGATGACTCGACTCTCCATTCTTCTACTCATTTCAAATCTGCTCCTCTTTTGCTTCCGTCTTCAACTTTGATCATTCTTGCCAATTTGGATAGGATTTCCCAATGAAGTCATGGCAACCTTGTGAAATTTAACTCTTTAAAAACTCAACTTCTTTTTGTAAAACCCCAAAAAGGTTGCCGTCTCACTCAATACTCTTTTTGGTATAAATTTTTGTACCATCAGTGGTTGGTTGAAAACTAGTTTCAGAAAACTAGTTTCTTATAAAATATTAAGCCACCATTCCATACTTCATAGTTTCTTATTGAACCTTAAATCATTATTTATCTCCCAGTTTAGTTACTGTATTATGTCATCATTTTAGTTCTCAGTTTCCTCATATCCCAACTTGCTTACTGTATTATGTCATCATTGTTGAGTTTTTCTCAGTCTTCTCACAAATCATCATATTATTATATCTCCCAGTTTGCTAAAATTCATTACAAAAAATTGAAATGACTCTGATAGAGGCATATATGACATTTGAATAATAAAAATAGAGTAAAAACTTTAATTAATTTCAAAAAAAAAAAAAAATCTTTAAAGTAACTAGAAAGAGAGATTTTCAGTCATTTGACCCTGCCCAAAAATCCACTAAAATGCCTCAGAAAAAAAAAAAAAAACTCTCCAAAAGTGGTATCACAAAGATGCTGTCATAGCATGGAAAAAAATTAGGAGCTAGATAGAACAGAATTAGGACTTTTTATATTTTGCCCTAACTAAAGATCTATATGTCTAAGAATTTTTACTGCAGAATATATTTTTTGTTACCAGCTGAAATGTGCATTAACTAAAAAACAAAAAGAAGATCAGTTCAACCAGCCTCCAAGAACTAATCCTAGTGAATCTTGATATATCTGAATTTACCATTGTTCGAATCAAGATTTTTTCGCTGAAGAAAGGAAGCCAGAATCTCACAGGTGAGGTCAATTGATTGGTTAATATCTCTTTCTTATTTGCTCAACACCCACAAACAAAAAAATAAACCTTGTGGATGAATTAAACTTTCATCTTAGTTATTTAAGGCCAGAGCCTTATTTTATACTCAATTTATTGTTGATTTCATGTATGCCTTTAGGAGAGTTGTTTGCAATATTCAATAATTAGAATTTCTCAATTATTTGGGTTTTAAAGTTGATTAAATCATCTAATAAGAATAATTTAGGATCTGAATAGCCCTATACTACCATTTACTGTCCTGAGGTTATATCAGTGTGGTGAACTGTATACAGTTTAGTATCACAACATATCTCCTAAAATTTTTACCATTTTTTTATAATTTGTCTAGTTGTTACAATAGGGCCTATCCATATTATTAGGTGGTTTTAGAAACAGACTGAATACCCTAAGTTGCATGACTAGAAATCTCCATATGAAATCTTTTATATTTTAGTGTTACTGTATAAAGTGTATTTACAGTATATTTATAGTGTATTCCATATTCCTCCACAGGGGAGAGAAGATAAACGAAGTTGCCCATCACCAATCCAGAAGCCTGAACGGAACAGTCCAAATATACAATCACTATTATTATTATTATCATTATTATTATTATCATTATTATTAGTATCATCATTATCATCATTCTTGTTAGCTTTAAGAAAGTAAAGAATTAATTTTAAAAAAATCTTTTTTTGCATCCAAAAATTAATTTATATTTTACTTCCATTTCTGTTAAAATATGATGAAAAAAAAAAGTTTCAATTTTTTGGACTTCTTCAAGCTTTCCATATTCTTTTATAAAGCTAGCTAGCTTCAATATTTTCTCTATGGCGCTCAACGTGGTTTTGAGCATAGCATAATAACTAGGACTGTTCTGAGGGCTGGTTGGCTGATCTTAATATACCTAACCTGAACTAAAAAAAAAATTTTTTTTTACGTTAAAACTCAAAATTATTTTCTAACAAAATTTTTTTACGTTAAACTCAATAGTTTAACCTAACTATTTTACCAAGTTTATCCTTACCAAATACCTAACCTAACCCAACTTTACATTAACCCAATATTTTACGTGAAACTCAAAAAATAATCTTATATTTTAGATATTAACAAAATATCTACCTGTGCAAATTTATATTGAAACTAAAAATCTGTGCATGTATCAGATTTATACAATATCACAATTTTGAAAATATTTTGTCGAAACTAAAAAATCTGTATATAACAGATTTTAAAATTTTTTTATTAAAACTAAAGTTTTGTGTATTTACCAGATTCTTATATTATATCCATATTTTTTGAAAATTTTGACCAAACTGAAAAATCTGTATATAATATTTTATACAAAATATCTGCATTTTCAAAAAATATAAATTTTTTCATTTTTTTTGTTCCACAAATACAAATTCCAACCCTGGTGGGAAAAAGTTTTCATATTTGAATAACAATTGCAAATGAACTGTTAATAGTTGGTTAAAAATAATCAATCCTTAAAAATTAAAAAAAAAAAAAAAAAAAAAAATTTTTTTTTGTATTACACATTATAATACAAATTCAATCTTTTCATATACGAGTGTTGTGTTAAGATTTTATAAGACTATTTGTATAGATATTATATTTAAGTAATTTGTAGTATATACTATAGTAGTATAGTAGTATATACTTGTGTTCATTATAAGCCAAATTTATCATAACCAAAATGACTAATTTAACCATATTAACAACAAAGCGAAAATTTCTTCGAACTAGTGTTACCACTGAGTTTAATAAATATCAAAATAACATCCCAAGCTCTCAAACAGAAATACAAAGAATAAAAGCTAAGTTTGAGAGGTTTGGGAAAGATCTAGATCTTCTAGATGCAGAAATTCTAGATCAAAAATTTTCGGAAGAATCCGATTCTAGCGCATTAGAACAAGAATTTGCTGTGTGTCAGGAATATCAAAATAAATGCATGGACATACTGGCAGCTCTAAATTCCCCCGATATTTCTAATGCTCCCTCAAATTTAAATCCAATTCCCATAAGAGAGGAAAGTAGATCCCTACTCAGGAGGGCCACTGCTCCTTTACCAACCTTTAGTAGCAAAGAAGGGGAAGACCTTGCCGCATTTTTTTCCCAGTTAGAAAATACACTTAGTCAGCATCCCTATTCAGATTATGATAAGTTGCTCATATTAAGACAACAAATTTCAGGTAGAGCCTCTGTATTAATAGAATCACTTGAACCTGACGAGGAAAGCTATAGTAGAGCAAAATCCCTCCTCATGAATGCTTTAGCTTCCCCTGAGATACAAAAAGCAAAACTAATAAAAAAATTAGCTGAACTTAAACCCATTTCCGATTTTGATCCATTCTCGTATATAGGTGAAATGAGAACTCTCATATACAAAACAAAAAAACTAAATATAAGCGTGGAAGATTTCTTACAATATTTCCTGTGGAATGGTTTAAATTATAAGTTCCAAAACATATTAGTTAGTATTACCAACAACTCTAGACCAACTCTAGAGGAAATGTCTGAAACCAATATGTTTCAAGCCGCAGATAGGTATACCCTGAATGAGAAAAAATTCATGGATAATAGAAAGCGGGAAACTAAGGTTACCTCCTCTTATGCAGTAAACTTCCCCAATATCAAATGTATTTTATGTTCCAAAAATTCCAAGGATGCATCTCATCCTATATATAAATGCACAAATTTTCCTGATCCCAAATCTAAATTAGCAGAGTTAAGAAAATTAAATATTTGCATTACATGTGCTAATGACCATCCCACATCAGAGTGTAGATTTAGTTTTAGAAATGCATGTAAAAAATGTAACCAGTATCATTTCTCTTATTTGTGTATTGAAAACTATCCTAGAAACGATTCTGGTAATGATAATTATAAAACACACAAGAATAGTAATAGTAGTAAGCATAATCCTGGCCAAAAGGGAAAACAAAGTAAAAACAACCAAACCAGAGTCATGTCCCATAGCAGTTTGGCAACCATAAATGAATCTGCCCTTCAGGCGTGTATACCAAATAAAACCATTCTACCTACCTTTACTGCCTATACTAATGGTAAAGAGTTAAGAATTTTAAAGGATGGGGGGTGTCAAAGTAATTTAATCTCCTTTGAGACTGCAAAACTTTATAATTTCAAAATTATTAAAAGAAAAATTACTCTCACTGTCAATGGGATAAACAAAACTCAAAACCACCACTCACAGGTAGTTGAAATACCCTTAAAAATTGGTAAGCTTGAATATTTGATAGAGGCCTTATGCCTTCCCACTATTTCCATATCCCTAGAACTACCAGGCCTACCCAGGATTGTACAGGATGTCCTGGACAAGGGTTATAAGCTAGCGGATAAAAGACTGACTCGCTTCAGCAGTGAGATCAGTGATATTGACTTAATATTAGGAACAAAATCTGCATTTTGCTTGCCTGAGACTGATGTATTATTTGGTGAACAATCTTTATATGCTAAAACTTCTATTGGCATTGTACTAAAGGGAGATTGTGATCAAATACTCAGAGACTTACCACACATTCCCCCTAACCCAGAAATGGATACATCATCAAAACTCACACAACCCTTAAACACTCATGCATTCAACATGACTACTCTAGCTGAGGAAAACAATCATGGTGAAGTAATTAGTGAGGTGGGAGAGGAGAGTGTGGAGTGTAATTTAAGTTATGATGTGTTGGATGATAGAGGAGAAATAAATGAAAATGAATTAGATAAGGCTACTAGAGAAATCCTAGAAAACCAATGTATCAAATATACATCATTAGAAATGAATGAATATAAAGAGGAATCTTCTGAAATAAATGATACTTTAGTTCATTTTGCCTTACAACATCTGGAGAGAGATAGCACAGGCAGATTGATCATGCCTCTGTTTTGGGATAGTCAAACCGCCCATTTATTAGGAAAAAACAAGTACTTAGCGGAAAAAGTCTTGCTTTCCAGTCTCAAAAAACTAAAGAAAAAACCCGCTCATTTAGACCTTATGGAACAAGCTATCAAAGACCAAGAAAAAGAAGGTATTATCGAGAGGATAGATAATGTTGAGGATTTCCTGAAAGAACACCCAGAAGCTAGCTTTCTTCCACATATGGGTGTCTTTAAACTAGATAGAGAAACTACTAAATGTAGGGTTGTTTTTCTCTCCAATCTTTGTGAAAAAAGTCATGACAAGTTGACAATATCACATAACCAAGCTATTCTTCCTGGTCCCAACCTTAATCATAAACTAGCCAGTTCTCTAATGCAGTTAAGATTTAACAAATACCTTGTATGTTTTGATTTAAAGAAAGCATTTAATTCCATAGGTTTGAGTGAAATAGACCAAAATAGACTCTTATTTCTTTGGTTTAGAAACCCATCCAAAGGTGACTTTTCCATAGTAGGATATAAAAATGTAAGGTTGTGTTTTGGTATTCGCTGTGCTCCAACACTATTAATGCTAGCTCTATTCTACATGTTAGTTTTGAATGTGGAAAATGATGAAAGTGATGTGAAAGATTTGAAAAAAATTATTTATCAAATGTCATATATGGATAATTGTGCACTTTCATATAACACAGAGGAAGAGGTTTTATGGGGTTATAAACAACTTCCTTCCATTTTTCAGCCTTACCATTTTGGGTTACAACAATTTATTACTAACTCTCCCAAAGTAAATGAACTAATTTTAAATTCAGAGTCAGATATACCTTCACATAGTGTTAAACTTTTAGGGTTACAGTGGGATACACATAAGGATGTAATTTATACAAAACCCATTCAGCTAGATTTAAATGCTAATTCTAAAAGAAAAATATTAAGTTCCATTGCTAGCCAATTTGATCTCTTTTCCTTTAATGGGCCTATTCTCAATAGAAGTAGACTTTTCCTTCATGGCTTACAATGTAACAAAGAGTTAGACTGGGATCAAACTTTATCTGAAGACCACATGAGAGAGTGGAGAAACATTGTGAAACAAGGTCAATGCTTCCCCAGTCTTTGAGATTGAACGTTTCATAGGCAAAAGAGATGACAAGTATCGTCTCATCACTTTTGCAGATAGTAGTAAAGATATATTTGGAGCAGTCAATTTCATACAATGTATAAGTGATAAAAAGGTTAGCTTTATTTCTGCAAAAAACCGTTTAGTGAATGCACAGTTAAAGCGTAAGTCTATTCCAACTTTGGAATTACTGAGTGTCACTTTAGCGACAGAATGCATTTTAGACTTATACAATGAACTATGTGGTGACCACTGTATAAACCCCATTCAAGTAGAGTCCCTCCACATTTACTCAGACAGTGTTGTAACATTATCCTGGTTGGACTCTTATCTATGTAAAAGAGAAAAGCTACAAAAACGTTCAGTTTTTGTCCAAAATAGATTGCAAAGAATTTCCCACCTTTGTGAACAAAAACCCATAACTTACTCATTTGTAGCTGGGCTGGAAAACCCAGCAGACTGCATTTCTCGTTGTTTATCTCCAAAACAATTAATGAAATCCAATTATTTCACAGGACCAAACTTTCTTAAGTCAGAAGAGTCTGATATTAACTCTCATTCACTACAAATTACCATTCCTACCCCAGCCTTAAACTCAAATACTATTAGTAACAACCAAACTAATTGCTTTTTAAATATTAACCAGGAGAGTAATAATCAATATCTGAAAGATCTTGAAAGATATTCCAAGTTCTCTAAAATAGTTAAAAAATATCAATATGTATTAACCTTTATTAACAAATTAAAAATTAAACTTAAAGAAAAGAATTCTATTCCCTTTGATAGTGGAAGGGCCCAAATTTATTCAAATGAATATGAACAATCTGTCAAACATATCTTAAGACTAGATCAAAGAATAGAATACCCTGAGGTTTTTGAGTTTTTTACCAACAGTGGTAAGAAAAAAGAAATGCCCAACATAGTTGGACAGTTGAATATATATGTGGACCCAGAGGGATTATTAAGGGTACGCAGTAAGCTAGAACGCATGAAAGATAATTCCTTTTACAAGTTTCCCTTATTACTGTCAAAGAAAAGTAAATTAACCAACCTCATCATACAGCATTATCATGAAAAAACTTCACATGCGGGAGTTTATACCCTTTTATCTGAATTAAGGAAGACATATTGGATTCCTAGTTATTACTCCACAGTAAAAAAACTTGTCAGAAAATGCATTACATGCAGACGGTTTAATGAATTGCCTATACAAATTAATCAAAGTCCTTATAGGGAATTCCGGGCCAACCCTCCCAATATTCCTTTTAACTATATTTATTTAGATTACTGTGGTCCATTCTATGTGAAAGAGCAGGAAGACCGTAAAAAGGTGTATGTCTTATGTATAACTTGTATGTGGAGTAGAGCAGTGAATCTTAAAGTCTGTGTGAACATGAGTACAGAGGAGTTCCTTAGAGCCATTCAATTGCATTGTTATCAGTTTGGGGTACCACAATATTGTATTAGTGACTTGGGAACTCAAATAGTTGCTGGGGGTAATGTCATTAAAGACTTTTTAAAAGATGCGGAAACAAAAAAGTATTTTGATGAAAAGGGTATCCATACTATTGCATTTGAACATTTTGATAAAGGTAGGAGTGAATTGGGTTCCATGGTAGAAACACTAGTAAAAGTAACCAAAAGACTTTTATATGGGTCCATCAAAAAGAATGTACTCTCACTGCGAGAGTTTGAGTTTTTCATAGAACAAACCATACACTTAGCAAACCGTCGCCCTGTAGCTTTTAAGGAAACCCTTAGAGACTCTCAAAATGTCCCTGAAGCAATAACCCCTGAAATCCTTATTCATGGTCATGAACTTGTATCCTTCAATATACTCCCTGATATACAGGAACCTCCTAATACCCAAAATTTAAGTACTGCACCTGTTAAATTTATCAAAGATTCTTATAATTCCTTCCAAAATGTTCTAAAAACCTTAAAAGAAAAATACCATTCTGAGTTTATTTATACACTTATTAAACAGGCAGTAGACAAAAAGGATAGGTATAAAGTTGTCCCTCATAAAGCATTGACTGTTGGTGACATTGTGTTAATTAAGGATAATTTTACCAAACCAGCTAACTATCCAATGGGAATAGTCAAAGAGGTCTCCAAAAATATAAAGGGAGAAGTAACTGGTGCAACCCTATTCAAAGGAAGCACTAGAGAAATGATCAAACGGCATGTTTCCCAGTTAATACTTCTACTGTCCCCCAGTCAGGAAACAGTAGAGGATATTGAAAATTTGGGTGAAGAAAGGGTCATGGATGGAGATCAGTGTCCAGATAGGTCTGTCCAAACTGACCCTGTTCCTGTTCCTATTCCTATAGAACAAAGTCCCTGTGGTGTGCTGGGACAAAGACCAAAGAGACATGCTGCTTTAAAGGGCAGAGATAATATTAAGAAATTTTTAGGAATTAAATAAAAGTAGATTAAGCACCTATATTTTATTATTAAGGTAGAGTTTCATTTAGTATATAAGTTGATATTAAAAAAAAATTTCTTTAGGTTTCTAAATCATATATGCTTAAACATTTCATTTACTTATGTGATTTCATTTATTTTGTGTTTTGTGTTTATTTTATTTTTAAAATATTCATTGTTCCATTTTAGTTTTTAGTTTTTTTTGTTTTCTCTTTGGTGAAGCATTCATCAGTTCAATTTGGATAAATTGAACCCTTGGGCCTGGAGTGTCTGGAAAACTAGTTTCAGAAAACTAGTTTCTTATAAAATATTAAGCCACCATTCCATACTTCATAGTTTCTTATTGAACCTTAAATCATTATTTATCTCCCAGTTTATTTACTGTATTATGTCATCATTTTAGTTCTCTCAGTTTTCTCATATCCCAACTTGCTTACTGTATTATGTCATCATTGTTGAGTTTTTCTCAGTCTTCTCACAAATCATCATATTATTATATCTCCCAGTTTGCTAAAATTCATTACAAAAAATTGAAATGACTCTGGTAGAGGCATATATGACATTTGAATAATAAAAATAGAGTAAAAACTTTAATTAATTTCAAAAAAAAAAAAAAAATCTTTAAAGTAACTAGAAAGAGAGATTTCAGTCATTTGACCCTGCCCAAAAATCCACTAAAATGCCTCAGAAAAAAAACTCTCCAAAAGTGGTATCACAAAAAATGCTGGTCATAGCATGGAAAAAAAAGGAGCTAGATAGAACAGATATAGGACTTTCATATATTTTGCCCTAACTAAAGATATATATGTCTAAGAATTTTTACTGCAGAATATATTTTTTGTTAACAGCTGAAATGTGCATTAACTAAAAAACAAAAAGAAGATCAGTTCAACCAGCCTCCAAGAACTAATCCTAGTGAATCTTGATATATCTGAATTTACCATTGTTCGAATCAAGATTTTTTCGCTGAAGAAAGGAAGCCAGAATCTCACAGGTGAGGTCAATTGATTGGTTAATATCTCTTTCTTATTTGCTCAACACCCACAAACAAAAAAATAAACCTTGTGGATGAATTAAACTTTCATTTTTAGTTATTTAAGGCTAGAGCCTTATTTTATACTCAATTTATTGTTGATTTCATGTATGCCTTTAGGAGAGTTGTTTGCAATATTCAATAATTAGAATTTCTCAATTATTTGGGTTTTAAAGTTGATTAAATCATCCAATAAGAATAATTTAGGATCTTGAATAGCCCTATACTACCATTTACTGTCTTGAGGTTATATCATTGTGGTGAACTGTATACAGTTTAGTATCACAACATATCTCCTAAAATTTTTACCATTTTTTTAATAATTTGTCTAGTTGTTACAATAGGGCCTATCCATATTATTAGGTGGTTTTAGAAACAGACTGAATACCCTAAGTTGCATGACTAGAAATCTCCATATGAAATCTTTTATATTTTAGTGTTACTGTATAAAGTGTATTTACAGTATATTTATAGTGTATTCCATATTCCTCCACAGGGGAGAGAAGATAAACGAAGTTGCCCATCACCAATCCAGAAGCCTGAACGGAACAGTCCAAATATACAATCACTATTATTATTATTATCATTATTATTATTATCATTATTATTAGTATCATCATTATCATCATTCTTGTTAGCTTTAAGAAAGTAAAGAATTAATTTTAAAAAAATCTTTTTTTTTGCATCCAAAAATTAATTTATATTTTACTTCCATTTCTGTTAAAATATGATGAAAAAAAAAAGTTTCAATTTTTTGGACTTCTTCAAGCTTTCCATATTCTTTTATAAAGCTAGCTAGCTTCAATATTTTCTCTACTAGATAAGTAGGATAAAATATATACACAGATAAATTGGTGAAAGCATATAAACAGTTTTTATAATATATAACTATATAATTAGTTAATACATTACGTTCTGGAAGATTTTCTTAAGGTTCAAATAAGTTATGTAGTTAAAAAATGTTAATCTTAACTGCCAACGTGATTTTACACCGACATTTTCAATAACAAGACGCAAGCCAACCTCGCTTAAAAGCAGCGGGTAACTAGTGACAAACAGAGTGCTTGCCATTTTTTTTAAGGGCGTATTTGATACTTTCTAAATCATTGATTAAATATAAAATATACGGATTCTCATATAATATATAAATATATATATATATATATATATATATATATATATATATATATATATATATATATATATATATATATATATATATATATATATATATATATATATATATATATATATATATATATATATATATATATATATATATATATATATATATATATATATATATATATATATATATATATATATATATATATATATATATATATATATATATATATATATATATATATATATATATATATATATATATATATATATATATATATATATATATATATATATATATATATATAGCAGTTTAATAAGCCGTTAACAGCTGTTGAAAGAGAGGCATTTGAGCATTTTTACTTACATGTAATTCATGTTCGTTGCTTGGTTATTTTTGATTTCTAGCACTCGGAGCAGTTGCATTTGAGTACTCAAAAAATGCCGCATACAAAATTTCAAAAACTCAACTTTAAACTTTTACTGATCGGCTAATGATTCTTTGAACGCAGCCCATGTATATTTATATCACACGTCATCTGTTGAACAGAAAATTTTAACTAAGTAACATAAGAGTTGGGATTTTGAAGTAAATAAAATAAAATTGAAGTAAATAAAACTACAGAGATCTTAAATTTTAGTTATTTCATCGAAGAAAACAGCTCAGAATGAATACTTTTCTAGGAATACCGTTACACATGGTAAGTTCTTAATTCGTTGTTGAAGGAAAATAAACTCATTAGTCAAGAAGAACCAAACTGGAATTACATTAATTATGAAAAAAATTAAAAGTATAGGAAAAAGGTAACATTATATATTATGAAAGGTGCAGTAGAGTATTTGAACATAATTATTCTTAGCTTGCCATTTTTTATATATAACTAGAAACTTGTATTTTTCATTAATGTACACTATCGAAACTATCCCAGTCAAAACAAAGACTAAGTATTCAATTTCTAGTCATCAGTTCATTCATGCAAAGTAAGATAAAATTAAAAGAAGCTCCTATATTTATTTAGTAAACTTAACTAATTACATGTGAGCAAATTTGTAATGAGTAGAAGAATGGAAAATTGAGTCATCAGTATAAGAGTGAAAGAGTTAGAAGTGCAATTGGGAAGGTTGAAAGAGTTAGAAGTGCAATTGGGAAGGTCGTTAATGAAAAGTAAGAATAATGTTGGAGATAAAACAACCCTGAGGAATACCATAATTGACAGAAAAGGAAGAAGAGGTTGCTCAATTTACAAGTGCTTAAATGGAATGATCTGAGAGAAAACTAGACAAAAGTAAACAAAGAGAAGGAGGAAACCCAAAGGAAGAGAGCTTAGAGAGCAGTGACGCATGCCATAGCTGGTCAAAAGCCTTTGATATGTCAAGCGCCACCATACTAGAATCCACAAAGTCCTTAAGGGTGGAAGACCTTAAATCAGTAAGATAGGAAAGTATGTCACCAGTTGACCTCAAGCATCAAAAGCTATACTGATGATCTGAGAGAAGAGAATGAGATTTGAAATGATCCAGGAAATGAGAGAGTGGAGAAGAATTTTAAAATTTTTAGATGGAATATAAGTGACAGTTATTGCTCGATAGTTGGAAGGGTCAGGGTGACTACTTTTTTTCAGGGTTGGCTGAACATATGCGTTCTTTTATCACTGAGAAAAAGTATTAATATTTAGGTATAGAGATTAGAGCTGAATGAGGATGGGGGGCTAAATTGGAAGCACACTCCTTCAGAACATAAGAGGGAATGCTATCTCACCCACTGGCTTTCCTGATATTCATATATTTCAAGATCCTATGCACTCAATCATAAGTAATCACAGGCAGAAACATGGGAAGCCTGAGAGGAGACAGAGTAGAAAGAGGGATGCCAGAATCGTGCAGGATAGAATAATATGAAAAAAAGGATACCAAAGAGATTAGCCTTTTCAGAGGGAGTTTTAGCTACAGAACCATCAGAGTGAATAAGAGGAGGAAAGGCAGATTTACAGAAGTTATTAGAGATAGTTTTGGCAAGAGGTCAGAAATTTTTATCATGAGAACCATGCAGGTCAGTGCACTTCCTTTTAATAAAAGTATGCTTAGTCTGTCTAAAAACATCCCTGCAATGATTCTGAGCTTAATGAATATTAGCAAGAGTGAAAAGAGAAGGTTAGTTTCTCCATTCGTGATAAGCATTGTCTCACGAAGGACAAGAGAACAATTGCCATCAAACCATGGATTTTGAGGAGAAAAAGATTTAGTTGAAGATGGAATAAATCTGCTCATCCCCTCAAGGATTATGGCCCATACCTTTTCAGCAGAGACTGAAGCTTCTCTTGAGACAAAGCAAGATTCACTCCAAAGATAGCAAAGAAGCGATGCATTGCTCCCCAATTAGCCTGATTGAAGTGCAGAAAGTGCACTTAGAGCATGGTGGAGCTGTTGGAGAGAAAGCATTATAATTAAGAGTTATAAGATTACAGTTAGAGTTACCGATAGAAAGAAAGATGTATTTATGTCTAGGAGTAGTGATGAAGCATAAATCAAGTGTTCATAAACTGGTTAGGATGATCTGGAATGTGTGTGGGTTCCCTAATCAACTGCTCCAGATCGTTAAGAATGTTGAATGATTTGGCATTCTTTCCACCTGTATCAGTATGAGAGGAACCCAACCTCTCAGTGTGGTGTATGTTGAAATCCCCTAAATAGGGGACTTCAGCATTTGAATGAGAAGAAGTAACAGTCTCATGAGAAGTAATAAAATGTTGAAAAAAACTGGAAAATCTGTTCCATTAGGGGAGCAATAGCAGAAACACAAGATAATTGTAGTAGTAGAAAGACAGATTTTAAGTGATATATATATATATATATATATATTATATATATATATATATATATATATATATATACAGTGGAACTCCAATATTCGTCATTAATCCGTTCCTGAGGGGATGACGAATATCGAAAAAGACGAATATCGAATAATTTTTTCCCATAGGAATTAACTAAAAATGGATTAATTCGTTCCCAGCCTCGAATTTTGCCTATCTATTCTTTAACAAAAAAAAAAAATTTCAATCTAGAATCGATCTCCGAAATCATTTCAAACACTGTACAATTTAACTACAGTACATATTAAACAGCGTACTGCCATAAATAATACGTAATACGCACTGTGTAGGCCTACATAAACGCTAAACACAAATAAAATTTTAAAAAGAAATTTACCTTTTTGATGAGAAAAACAATGATTGTTATTAAGAGTTTTTATTTTTAAGGTTTTTAAGGTTATAGGCTTTCGTAGGTAGGACGAATATTGATTTTTCGACGAATATCGGAAAAAAAATTACAGGGCGAATATCGGAAAAGACGAATACTGGAGGGGACGAATATTGAAGTTCCACTGTATATATATATATATATATATATATATATATATATATATATATATATATATATATATATATATATATATATACCGTATATATATGTGTGTCAAGTTAGCAAAACATTTTAGCTAAAGATTTTTTTTAAGGACAAACTTCAGGGGACAAATAGGACATACAACCAGTGTAAAAATAAATAAATAAATAATAAATAGTAAAATGTTTAAAAATATAATAATTTAATGAATACAGATGCATGGCACACAAACATCTATCTACGGGGGGCTCTACCCCCCGACCCGTGAGTGATGATGATATATATATATTTTTTAAATTATATTTTAATAATTCTTATTTATTTATTTATTTTTACACTGTGGTTGTCTGTCCTATTTGTCCTCTGAAGTTTGTCCTTAAAAAAAATCTTTAGCTAAAATCTTTTGCTAACTTGACAGACGTATATATATTATATATATATATATATTTATATATATATATATATATATATATATATATATATATATATATATATATATATATCAGTTTATTATTGCTCAAAAGCTGAGCCCATTTCCAGAAGGTGGTACTAATATAAAAATTTTAAAAATGCCTTCCCAAACAAAAACCTAATAATGCAAATCTCTCAGGTGAGTGCAGAGAAAAGCTTTAAAAATAGGAAGATTAAATGCTGCAGGAAAATAGATACTTCTTAAAATTATACAAGAAAATCAGTTGAAAATAAGATCAAATGTACATATTTATAACTTACTCAAACTTTGAGGTTGATCCCTCCAACAGAAAGAAATTGTTTTCATATAAGGAGTTTAATGGTCAAAATTGTTTCATCATGTAGGAATACTTCAAGAAAATATTGGCTACCATCCAGTCTGTGTATTTTAAGCATAAACCTATTAGGGTGCAAATAGAAAACCTAATTAGAGTAGAGAGGTAAAAGAGAAAATCAGTGAAAAGTGTAGATATTTTAAATTATTCAAAGGTAGGAGCAGGGAGGAAGATTTGGAACATTATAAGAGAATTAGGAATGAACTTAACCACTCAGTAAGAAGAGCAAAGAGAATGGCAGAAATTAATTTGGCAAGGAACAGTAATAAAGACCTGAAAAAGTTTTTTATCTTCAATAAATTCAAAAGTAAGGATAAGAAAATTGGCCGAATTAAAATTGGTGGGAATTTAGTAAGTTCGGATAAGGAATTGGTTAATATTTTCAATGCTTATTTTGCATCAGTGTTTACTGAGGAAAGGTTGGATAGTAGTTTAGAGACTAATAGCTCTAGTATACATGTAATGAATAGGTGTACAGCATTTGAAATTGAGTTAAATGAAATTAAATCTTTACTAGAACATGTTGACCCAAATAAGGCAGCAGGTCCGGATGGTGTGTATGGTAGAATTCTAAAAGAGGGGAATAGCAGTATTGCAAAGGCACTGTTTTTGATTTTTAAACGATCTATTGCTTTTGGAGAGGTACCTGAGGACTGGAAAACGGCATATGTGGTGCCCATTTTTAAAAAAGGTAGTAAGGAAGATCTAGGTAACTATAGGCCAGTTAGTTTAACATCTCTGGTTGTGAAAATTTTGGAAAAGTTACTGAAAAATCATATAGAGAAGCATTTAGATGATAACAAGATACTATATAACTCCCAGCATGGCTTTAGAAAGGGTAGATCATGTCAGACAAATCTACTAGAATTTATGGAATATATTACTGAATGTATAGACAGGGGTGATCCAGTTGATGTCATACATTTAGATTTTTAGCAAAGCTTTTGATAAGGGACCCCAGAGTGGTTAAAAAACAGAAGGCAATGTTTACTTAATGGTAATAAGTCATTAAGGGAAACGGTGAAGAGTGGGGTCCCACAGGGTTCTGTGCTGGGACCACTTTTGTTCCTTATTTATATAAATGATTTAGACAAAGATCTTAAATGTAAGGTTTCTAAGTTTTCAGATGACACCAAAGTGGTCCCTCAGTAAGGAATAATGATGGATGCATAAAGCTTCAAAGTGATCTAGAT
>SEYY01004575.1:5000-15000 GCA_009176605.1 Armadillidium nasatum
TCTTTCCAACTTCCATCAAACCTTATTTTTACAATAGATACATGGACGTTACTTTTCTCCTATTCGATAACAGTTATAAAGTCCCCCTGTTTTAAAACTTTCTTGACATTAAACTCTCCAATATAAAATTTACATGTGAAGAAGAAACAAGCAACAACTTGCAATTTTCAGATATTTTTATTAATAAATATTTGCATACTATTAACACATCAATTTTCGGGGAAAAAAATTATAGGGTTAGGTTTACATTATTTTAGTCACATATCATTTATTTATTAACTTAACAATATCAAAACATTGATATACAGAGCATATCATATTTCATCTGATTTCAACTTAATACATAATTTAATTTTATAATAGTTTCTTAACAGAAATTTATACCCTACAAAAATTATTCACAATACAATAAAAAATTTCCTTAGCACTATCTACGATAAACATACTACGATCTCTATAGTTACACAAAAAATTTTATACATTAAATTTCCGCTCTATGATAACTTAATAGGCATTAAATTAAAAAAAAAAGAACTTCAACCTATTTTGCAAAACACATTTCCACAACTTACAATTATTCCTATATTCACAAATAATAATAAAATCTGCTCCATATTAAACCATAAAGACAGATTACCGGACTCTCTGGGCTCGCTGGTAGTATATAAATGCAACTGTGATCGACTGATCATCATCTACGTTGCTAGCACTATGCACCAGCTCCACGTGCGAACCAGCGAACATAGGGGAGTATCACCGAGTACTGGAAAAAATTTAAGTAATCCCTCCAATTCTAACATTAGAGAACACACCGTAAAACATTAACACCAGTTAAATCCATTCAACTTCAAATTAATAGCACAAACCAACCACTCATTAGATATAAAAATTATTAGGCTGTAAAAATAATGTTAAATATAAATGATAACATTAGTAGTAGGGCACCAAACTGTAGCTAAAATGCTGCAAAAATATTATAATTACTATTATCTTAATATTTTACATAACCACTCTCAAACCATCTTTAAATACCAACAGTAGTGCAATAGGAACTTTAATAATGTAATTTTAAACTCCTTAAAATATTTGACAGTTTTTTAGGGAAGATATTCTCTTATGTTGTATATAACAATTTATTCCCAGCGTTAGTGCTCATATTTTTTAACAGTGTTTTCATATAAAAAAAATTTCTTATGTATTGTACATTATTTTCGTTATTTATTCTATTCCGTTTGATTTTAAGTGATTTTATATTAATATTCTATTAGATCTTGAAAATGAGAAGTTCCATTCTCGAAACGTTGATGACTTAAAATGTTCCATAAGGCTCTGGTTCTTTTGTTCTTGATATACAGGGTGTCTGATACGAAACTCCCTAATTTGAACTGCCTGTAATACTGCATGCAATCGGTGCATTAGGAAGATTGATATAACAATGGATACACAGAGTTTTGAAGTTTTATTTGTTTCTCATTTACCACACAGGATCAACTACCAAAGTAAACACGGTAGCAGTTTATGTTTATCATATAATATATATATATATATATATATATATATATATATATATATATATATATATATATATATATATATATATATATATATATATATATATATATATATATATATATATATATATATATATATATATATATATATATATATATATATATATATATATATATATATATATATATATATAATATATATATATATATATACAATATATATACAACCAGAAAATAATTACTATCCCTAATTCTAACTACATTGAGATAAATATTGTAACTACGAGTACAAATATACAAAAACGTGAGTTGTAACTAAGTATTCAATGTTACAGTTTATATAAAAGTAAATTTAAGAGCAAACTAATTATGGTTAAACGGTAAGAGAGCCTAGGAACTTTGATTCCAGTCAAACCATTTAAAGCTCTCAGAAGAAATTAAAATTAATTATAAGCAAGATAGTTCCTTTTTAGAAGAAATATAAGTGTTTTGTCGTTTCTTTCGCTGTTTATGTTAACACTACGTTTTGAAATATATAAAACAACTAAGAGCAGGTCGTTTATAAAAAAAATGCCAGAAAGGTAAGCGTATAATAACGATTATATATATATATTATATATATATATATATATATATATATATATATATATATATATATATATATATATATATATATATATATATATATATATATATATATATATATATATATATATATATATATATATATATATATATATATATATATATATATATATATATATATATATTATATATATATATATATAATATATAAATATATAATTTAATTAAAATTTTTTTTTTGCAGCATTTGCATAATAGATATTACTAATTACTATTATCTTAATTTTTTTTTTTTCCAACTTTACAGCATAATTTTTATCCAATATTTCGCATATATTTAACAATTTTTACAACAAAATTTTTACTTTTATTTATTATTACTTATTATTATTTTATTATTTATTATAATTTATTATTAACTTTTATTTTTATTATTTTATTATTTATTACTATTTTATTATAGTTTTTTATCATTGTTTTTATTATTTATTATAAATATTTTTATTATGATTATTTTTTATTATTGATTATCATTATTATTATTTTTGGCTATTATTTTTATCATTATTTTTATTTTTATTATTATTATTTACTATTATTTTTATCATTATTTTTATTTTTATTATTATTATTATTTACTATTATTTATTACTATTTTTATTATTTATTATTTATTTTTATTACTTATTAATATTTTTTCATTCATTTTATTTTTATTTATTTTATTTTTTATTACTCATTATTATTTTTTTATCATTATTTATTAGTATTTATTATTGTTATTTTTATTATTTTTATTTTTATAATTATTATTATTATTATTATTATTATTATTATTATTATTATTATTATTATTATTATTATTATTATTATTTATTATTATTATTATTATTAGTATTATTTTTAATTATTTATTATCACTTTTTTTAATTTATTAATTTTTTTTTTATTAATTGAATTTTAATTTTACTTTTAATTTTATTTCCATTATTTTTAATAATAATTATCTTTGCTGATTCAGTTAAAAAAATAAATACATTTTTGTTTAAATTATAAAAATGAGATATCTTAAAAGAATAAATTTTTTATTATTAAAAATTTTATTATAAAATATTAATGCTAAGTAAATAAAAAATACCTTTTAATTTTAATTTTATTAGTTTATTAATTTAAGATTCAATATTGAAGCTGTGCTGGCAAGAGGAAAATAAATTCTGCATTGAATTTTTTTTTTTTTCATAAAATGTCTTTGTTCTGTAGACACAAACCCATTTTTTAACTTCTGCACTTAACGCAATTCATAAATTGGAAAATACGATTAATTACATCTGAGAAAAGGAATGTTAAAGGTGTTGAATAGCTTTAAGAATATTTTTACACGCCTTCACTTGTTTGTTTCATGTAGAAGTGTGGTCCTCTGTTGTATGGGGTACGCTCTACAAATATGTAGTTTTTTTTTTCATTTACACTTTTCTTGAAAAATAAATTAGTATTTTTTCTATCCTAAACTTTTTATACTTACGGACTCTCTACACGCTCCTCCCAGCAACAGAACGGTGCGTTACTCTTCTTTATGCTGTTGCTATTACAATGAATAATTTTCTTATGAACTCTTTAGTCTCATAAGTTCTCAGATGGAACTAGTTTTCCATGAGTTTTTATTCGTTTTCTGTCCAACTATCTAACCTAAGACTTAGCTGCCATGCTAAATTCTCACATCAAGTCCAATAATATCAGAACACTTATAGATGTTCGATTTGTTCGATTAATACAATAAACGGCTCTTCTGTTCTCTCTAAGAAGAGAGATCATGTTATTCACCGTTCCATATAGTCTTATTCTTTTCCTCTTCAGATTCGACCCTTTGACTCTAGACCTTATCATTCTCTTATTTCTTAAGAATTTAATTACTTGTGGAAACTGGAATACGATTATTCCATTATGCATTATTACATGTCTGCTTTCAATTTCGAAAATAAATATCCTACTTTTATCTATCAGAGATCACATTAAGAAATGAATATTATATATATATATATATATATATATATATATATATATATATATATATATATATATATATATATATATATATATATATATATATATATATATATATATATATATATATATATATATATATATATATATATATATATACTGTGCGTGTGTATACATTATGGAAAATTAAAATTTTTTTTTGTGTGTACTTTGGAAGGTTTGGTTTCCCCATCACGATTCCCAAGTTTCCTTCAGACGTTTTCCTTTACAGATAAGATTTTCCTTTCAAGTATGAAAACGGGAGGGAAAAAAAAGTTTTTCCTTAAAACAACCTCAGGGTTTATTTTTTTCCCCTAAGTTTTTTTTTCCATTTTTATTTGTATAGGCAAAACCATTTCGAACTTTTAATTTACGGTTCAGTATTTTTTTAGACATCCAGTCTCCGAGAGAGTAAGTTTTAATCTTAAAATTTATATATGAGTGTGAAGGGTAAATAAAGTTATATATATATATATATATATATATATATATATATATATATATATATATATATATATATATATATATATATATATATATATATATATATATATATATATATATATATATATTATAAAACAGAAGATGAAACATCTGCAGTGTCTTCGAAAGAAACAGGAGAAAGGAAAAAGGAAGAGACAAAGTTGGAGTTGGCAGTTTTTGCAAATTGGCCGATAGAGCGTAAGTATATGAAACAAATATTTTTGTATTTTCGACGGAGAAGAGTTCTTATTTTTAAGTAGAATAGAGTTAGCACGATTCCGTTATAAAATAAAAGAAAGATAAGATTCCTGAGTTTCAAAACGACGGTGCTTCCTGACTGCAGTGTGCCTATGGCAGATAAGAGAACAATCATAGTTTAATCAAGGTTTAATTTAAGGAAAGAAAATTTAATTTATGCCTTCCTTCTCGAAAGAATTACCACGGCTATGTGCTCTGCTCTCTCAGAGGGATTTCTCCCGCAAAATCAATGGCCCTTCCAAGGGAAATCAAGGAAACAGTACAGCAAAGCTGACCCGTTTGCGGCACCGAAGGGACAAAAAAAGTTTCTTGTTGCAGATAGGAATCTTTTTGCGTAAGACTTCAAGGTAAAGAACAGGACGCAGAAATAAAAAGGAGACCGAACAAACCCAGAGGTGAAAAAAATCTTAACAGTATAAAGAGAAGGATTAGAAGTTATGAAAAGGTCAAGAATGTTTGGTTCATTTCTAAAGGGATCAGGTATACGGATAAGATTATTATAGATAAAGATATTGAAGACAATATCACCGGCTGTATTTTAAGAACCAGAGGAAAGCCATTGGTTGTAGTGAACATTCAAATGAAAACTTCAATGAAATGAGAAAGAAAGAGAGAATGTACTCTTTTGGAGTCTAGATAGTCAAAGAACTTTGGATAGTCAGTAGAATTAGGAGATAAATTAACATAATAAATTAATTTAATTGTAGATTGACATGAGAACCTAGTTCAAAATCTATAAAATTCGCAAGACTCAATTGAACTATATATATATATATATATATATATATATATATATATATATATATATATATATATATATATATATATATATATATATATATATATATATATATATATATATATATATATATATATTGTCTACTTAGATGGGCAAAGACCAGAGGCCTGCCAATTTTCGTCAGAGTTGGGGCAATATGGGAACCTGATTATTAAACGCCGACATGTCCCGCAAGTATGCAAGTCAAAGGAAGTTGGAAAAACAGATAAATGGAGTCTGCTCCAGACTTTACCGGTAGAGTATATGTAAGATTGAGTGTAGCGGTAAAGTCTGGGGTCTGAGAATTGGACAGAGAAAGGATGAGACTGTGTAGAAAGAAGCATTGCATGAACCCTTCTCAGTGGAGGAGGTATGCTAGAAGAGAGTTTAGAAGAGCAGTGTTCATTGTAATAGCGATAGTAGTATAGAGAGATTGACGCAACAATTCAACGGGCAGAAAGAGACTGGAGAGAATTAGTAAGAGCGGGGAGAGTTGATAAGACGAAAAGCCTTAGACTCCGCCTTTTCAAGGACAGCTGTATGAGTGGAACAACCCCAGATGTGCGAGGCGTACTCCGTACAGGGGCGAACAACACCCCTATAAAGAGAGAGCAATTGGGGTAGCGTGAACAAATTCTGAAGGCGCCTCAGAACACCCAACCTCTTACAAGCTTCTTTATAAAGATTACAAGAGAAAGCAGCACCGAGAATATTAAATATATCGTTTGTGTGTATATATATGTAGTTGAATATGCATATGTATATGTATATACAACAAACCTTCTAAAATTTAAAGTTTTAGCATATTTATCATAATATATACCAAAATAATCATAAAACTTCGAATGAAGAGTGGAATCAACGACACAGGAGTGGATAGGCGAGGATGTAATTGAGAGCAAGGTCATTAATGAAAAATAGAAAAAGAATTGGTGATAGGACAGATCCTTGAGAAACAACACCATTATTTATAAATTTAAAGCAGGGGTTCATAAAAAATTGTTTATTTTACCCCCCCCCCCGAGTCCCAACTTTAGGTATGTGAGCCCCCATATAATCATATGTAATGTTCCTAAATTTAATATTTATTTGTAGGTTTGTAAAAGCTAATAATTAATCCAATCCAATATAATATAAAAAATCTAAATTACATATATATATATATATATATATATATATATATATATATATATATATATATATATATATATATATATATATATATATATATATATATATATATATATATATATATATATATATATATATATGGGGTCCTCGTGGTTCATATGGACCCTCGGTTGGGAAAAGCTGCATTAGGATATCAGTAATAAAGATAATCCTTATATGATACATAATAGGGACATATAAGTAAATAATATATAAGTAAGTGACTAGGTAGATATATTTAATTATTCAATTTTATATTTTTCCTATTCTTTGTTGAGGTTCTTTTGGAAATCTCCGGTCGCATTCCTCCTCCATAGAGGAGTGCTCGTTTTACTCTTCACTTCAAACTCTCATCCTTTCTTTGTAATTAAATTTGCTTAAAAAATGTAATTTAGTTAACTTTATTTAATTAAAAACATAACGTTATAATTTAATTTTTTAAAAAAATTTTTTAATTTAATTTGAACGATATTTAAAATAAAAAAAAAAAATGAAAAAAAAGAAAAGAAAATAATAATAAATGTATTGTAGTTCGATATATGTGCAATGAATATAAAAGTTTTGCAAAAGTTTTAAATGGGAAATCATTCGGACACTGAATATAAATTGAATGGTTGAAAAAGAGAAAAAAATAAAAATTTTGGTGACTTTCAAACTAATAAATAGTTAAAGCATTTATGTAAGAAAAATAAAGGAAAAATAAAAAAAAAAAAAAAAAATCTTTTAAATATATATATATATATATATATATATATATATATATATATATATATATATATATATATATATATATATATATATATATATATATATATATATATATATTTATTTTCCTTTTAACCAGTTTTTTTTTTTTTGTCTTTTCCCACCCTGCATTATGTGGGATACGGTAATATATATATATATATATATATATATATATATATATATATATATATATATATATATATATATATATATATATATATATATATATATATATATATATATATATATATATATATATATATATAAGTGTGTGGATGTATGTGTGGGTGTGAATGTTTTATACAAATAAAAAATAAAAAAATGGTAGTTTTCATCGGGATTGACTTTCAAAATATTGCCCCAAATTGTTTTCTTTAGCATCACAATCGCTTGGAATGAGAGTTGGACACCTTCGGTCGAGGAGTTAATTGTCCCGGGACAGGACGTTGGAGTTACAGTATTGTTTAGTGCAGGGTCCTCTTTTTTCGATACACTTTCTTGCTCCATTCTTATTTCAGAGTACCACATTCTTTTTTCTTCTAAACATCTAGTTTTATAGTGCTCTGAGAGCAACGTTACATTCTAAACTCTTATGGTTATCAAATGTTGGATGTTCTACGTATGTGAGTAACGATTTTCTTTGTTCTTGTGTTATTTGTGTGTGAAGTCTTCCGAATATGACATTGTTTCTTTTTATATCAATCTATAATTTATCTGAAACATTTATCTCCTACCTCTACTGACTATCCTATAAACTCTTTTACTGTTTAAGCTCCGTATTAAGAATACAATATCCTCTTTTCTCTGGTCTCCATTCGGAGTGATCTCAATGTTCGCTATCGCCGAAGACTTTGCTGTAGTTCTCAAGATAAAGCTGATGAACTTGCTTTATTTTTCTCAATACACAATTATGTAGAGAAGTCCACCCTGTTCCCTACTTGTACTTCTCATTGTCTTCTAGATAAATTCAACATACCAGACCATTTCTGAACTTCCAATTCTTCTCATTATTCTGTTGAACTCTTTACGACTCTGGGAACTTACAACCATCTTCTCACACGTACATTCTTGATGTACCTTGGATTGATTACCACTTTGGCTGAAGTGGTCCCTCGGAGTGCCCAAAACTTATTACCACAAATAACAATGATATTATGGTAGACTTGCAGCAACTGACCAAACATGATACTGATCTTGTTCGTAATCAAAATGAAGTCAAAATTGTGAGAATGATAATTTTCAATTAGTCTGATTAATCAACAAATTTTGCACACAACTGTTAACTCAGTAATCGTGCTTCAAAGATGTTAGATGTTTCAAGAGTCTCCCTCCAGAACCTTTCTTTTCACATCTATCCTCATTTCACTGTTACTCTCCAAAGCCAGACTTAATCGCCTTATTTATTTTCATGTGTACTCTACTTGTTTATTCTCTCTTCAAAATTTTTATCAAGATATTCTACATTATAGAACGAAACGCGTCAGAGGAGAGAAATATAGATTTATTTTTTTTATTATTTTATCTTATCTTGCCTGTAAATTACTCGATCGAATCATACATAAAAATTAACTTCAAAATTAGAAAGTAAATATTTAAGTCATCTAATGGAAAATGCATTCAATTAATTAGATCTAAAGCTAATGTTGATTTTCTTTAATAATAATAATAATAATAATAATAATAATAATAATAATAATAATAATAATAATAATAATAATAATAATAATAATAATAATAATAATAATAATAATAATAATAATAATAATAATAATAATAATAATAATAATAATAATAGGAAAAATGTTGCTAAAAAAAAGAAACATTTCATATTTTGATATTTTTCAATATTAAAAGCAAAATTGCAATTGTAATTAAAAATGTTCATTAATAAGAGTAATTGTTATTGCTATTACTTTTAAGTCTCTCGTTTTATTAAAAGTCTAATGGAATAAAATTGCGCTTCTTTATTTCCAATAAGAGTTGAAATGAAATCTCTAATTAAAGTAATTTTTTTATAATGTAAAATAAGAAGTAATTTTATTTTTCAATTCTTTCAATTCTTTTTCAATTCTTTGATAGCTTTGTTACACTTTTATCTTTCAAAAAATTTTTTTTTCCTTTTTCTTTCACCTTGTCTGTTTGTATTTGCTTGTATTTTACTATCTATATATCTTATCTATCTCTGTTTATCTGTAGGTGATCTGTCAATCATTCCATCCACCTTTTAGTTCTTCTGTCCGTTCGGAGGTTCGACCGTCGTTCTGTCCGTCGGTCCATACACCTGTCCTTATTTATCTATGTATATCTTTATCTATCTATCTATATATCTATATATTTATCTATCTATCTATCTATCTATCTATCTAATCTATCTAATCTATCTATCTATCTATCTATGTATCTATCTATCTATCTATGATTTCGATCT
>SEYY01004575.1:20000-22500 GCA_009176605.1 Armadillidium nasatum
AATGATATTTAGTGTTAATTGTACATAACAAAAAAGTTAAATTTTGTCTCGTTTATGTTTATCAAGTTTGATGTAGGAAACCTCTGCAGTCCTTAATTTTTGAACCTCTCGTAGAAGAAAAACATTTTAAAAATCAAAATCCAACCCATTACTTATAAATTATTATATTAATAGCATTTTATTGCATGTCAATAACATTTTTTTTTCACCTATTTTTTCAACTAAAGGTACCCCATCAAAATGTCATCATGTTGTATACAAATTTCTTGGCCCTGAGTCTGACTTTGTTGACATATATTGTATACACGACTATCAGACCGATCGTATCAACTTAGATTTAAACCTAATATAGGAGGAAGGACAAAGTCACTGTATAAGGGAGAGAGATGGAGAGAGAGTAAGAGGAGTAAGTAATCTCTTGATAGGAAAGATCGAAGATTTAGTGAGAAGTTTTAGATGGAAATTTCTTATAGTTGGAAAATAGACTTTAGTAAGAAAGATAAAGATATATGAATTAGGTTAAGTTTGAAGATCTATTAAAAGTAATTTTGAATAGAGAATTACAATAAATTACAATATAATAAAAATTAAAATACTTTTGTTGAAAGTATTTTAATTTAGGATAAATTTATCTATTTATTTTTAAATACTGAAAGACTTACATTATTTTCTTTTAAATGATAATTTGAGCTTTTTATATTATTTTCCATGTAATATTATTGTTTAGCATTAGATTGTACTTAACGTAAAGGTTGTACTAATGGATCACTCCTCCTGCCAGCAATAAAACCAAAATTAAAAATGTCACATACGTAATCAGGAAAATTAATTTACAAAACTGAATGTGATGATAATAATAACAACTATTAGAATCAGAATAACAGTAGTAACAATAGTATTTATTTTATTCTTGAAATATTGGAATAAATATATTAATGCGACAAAATCAAAGCTAGTTTTCAGATTCCAAATTACGTCTATACATAACAAGTTAGATTATCTTAATAGGTAAGTTTTCACAGTCCTATAACAAACCAGTGAGTCAAACTCTGACCAACAACAAAATAATATCTGAATAGTGACAAACACAAAATATCTGAAAACTGACAAACATAAAATATCTGAATTATATGAAGATCCAAATACTCGAAGCCTATAATTAAACAACTCAAGCATCTATTTTGAATTGTTATATTCAAAATATATGAATCTGCAGAGAAATTAATTTGCTCATCCTATTCACCTTGTAGTTCAAGCCATCTTGAATTAATATTCTTTAGCAAATTGTAATTTTCAGCTGAATCTTTGGTCACAATCGGCAATAAATACACGTACAATATATAACCATAATAATAGAATACCAGATTGTTATAAGAGTTTTCCATTTTTCATGTTTATTCTTAACAATGGCAAAATTTTCTTTTTTTTACCTTTTACTGCTGGTATTTATTATAAATTTACCAATTTATAATGTTAATTATCCAAAAGTCAATAATCCAAGTTTTCAGTATTCAGTAATACCCTTTAATAATAATTTGTGAAAATATTCTCGTACATTTTTGCAAAATATAAAATCATGTTATTTAATACTTCCTGTGACAGAGAGTCACTTAGTAATGTTATGAAATACAAAAATTTAAATAAAATAGCACACCTGTAGACCTATCCTTCACAACTGCCTAATCTATGCAGGACCCCCTCCCAGTTGGGCATATAGAATGTTATGATATGAAGGAACAGTATTCCTTCTTGCAATAATTCTTACCTGCATAGAGAGTTTTTCAAGAAAACTCCTGACAGTTTTTTGAGTATAACAGGCAAGTTCATTGGTTCCCCTTGAACCTCGCACTCCTCTTCAAATGGGCACTACAGTTTTAAGTATACAAAGACACTCATAAATACATTCTTAAATCAAAGTAAAATGTTGTTTCGCGGATGCTAGGAGGGATTGATAGGTTTTGGTGCTACTAAGATTCTGTTTACTTGCTATGGTATATGATGTTTTTTTTTATCTCAATGTTAATTTATATCTTGTTGAAGAGCACATCTCTTCTAAATCTCACATCTCGTTGTTAACCAAAAGTGTATCAACACTCCCTTGGCTTACCCTTCTCAGTTCCCTCTTACTTTCTCTCTCCTCAAATTTCCATAAATATCACAAGTTACACATGTTTGAATAAGGATGCATGTCAGAATACGTGTTTTTAATTTGGAGCCTTAATGAATATTCCACATTCAGCATTTGCTCTCTTGTGAATCAACATCTAAATTTATCTTTCCTGTTTATTAGTAAAGTATTTTCTTAATTCAATTAAATATCTTAAGTACTTTTTCTATTCTAAAATCTTTAAATATTTAAAGTGAAAACATCATTTTCGAAGATTTCATCGTTCATCAAAGTTTATGAATTTCATTTAGATTTCAAAATATAATTTGTGAATTAACTCTTCTGCCATTTCCATATTTAAAATAATCTTTATATATATATATATATATATAT
>SEYY01004576.1:22500-25000 GCA_009176605.1 Armadillidium nasatum
ATTTTTTTAATATTTTTTATTTTTTTTATTATTTTTTTCTTTAAATTGAATATTTGCAAATTCCTTTTCTGAAACTTTTAATCCGTGCCTAAATAACAAACTAATCAATTTTGTTTATACTAAAATTAAACTCATAAAACTTTATTATTTTTTAACTGACTGCAACAGCCCTAATTTGAATTATTTTTCCTATTATAATAATAATAATAATAATAATAATAATAATAATAATAATAATAATAATAATAATAATAATAATTATTATTATTATTATTATTATTATTTTTCTTATTATTTCTATTATTTTATTATTATTATTATTATTATATTATTATTATATTATTATTATTATTATTATTATTATTATTATTATTATTATTATTATTATTTTTATTTATTATTATTATTAATTTTATTATTATTTTTATTATTTATTATTATTATTAAAATATTATTTTTAATATCTATATTATATTTTTTATTATTATTATTTATATTATTATTATTCATTATTATTATTAATTATTTAAAAAAAAAAAAAAAGTGAATTTTTAAAAAAAAAAAATTTAATCTGGAACTCATATATATATATATATATATATATATATATATATATATATATATATATATATATATATATATATATATATATATATATATATATATATATATATATATATATATATATATATATATATATATTATATATATATATATATATATATATATATATATATATATATATATATATATATATATATATATATATATATATATATATATATATATATATATATATATATATATATATATATATTTCAGAGCATGCAAAATTCTAGGTATTTGTTTCAAAAATATTTTTTAAAATAATGGTACTTATACTTCTCAGAATTTTAGGAGAAGCCCTTCTGACGCATAATCTGAATATTATGATTCAAGTTTATTGGCAATATCTTTTCATACAGACTAAATCGTCTGCCATTATCACAAAATAGGAGATACCTATGGAAGATTTTCGATTTCAGCATCGTATCATTAGATTGCTTATGTAAAGGCATAAACCATTTAATACTTCCAATATCAAATATAATTGTTACTTTAGCGTTGTATTATTAGATTGCTTCCGTAAGACGTAAACCATTTAATACTTCTAATCGCAAATGTAATTATTATTTTGTTTTAGAAAGGTTAATGGGGAGGGGTAATTTTTTCCTTTTTCTTTTTGGAATAGAATATTTAATCTTTAAATAATCTTAAATTATTATTATTTTGAGATAAACATTTTTGCCTTCTTGTAAAATTTCTGTAGTGCCAAAATTTTGTCACTTCAGTGGCACTCCTTATTTTTTATTCAATTTTTTGAGGGGGCCAATCAAACTCAAATTTTCAGGGACACTGCAAATATCTAAAAATTATTGGACACTTTTTGAATTAGTTTCCTAAAAAAAACAATCAAAATAGTTTCGACGAAATTTTTGAAAAAAAATAAATTTTTCAAAATTTTTTCCAAATTATTTTGTTCATGCCTTTTTCTAGAAATATATATAAAACACTTGTTTGAAGATAAATTGAAGACAAGGTCTTTATGAAGTTTATAAGAAATTTTTTTCAAATATCGGTCAAATGATAAGAAATCTATAACAAAAAGAAGAAGGGGTTGTAGAGAAATTTTGGATTTTTTACAACCCATCTTTTATCGAAGCCAAGGTCTTTTCGCTTGACCAATGTGGCCCAAATATTCAGGAACACTGTAGAAGGAATATATCTGAAAAATCACTTGAGAGAAATTTTTATGCGTATCGCAAATAAAAACTTCATGGGCAAAATATTTTTTTTAAAAATTTGAAAATATTAAAAATTTTTTTAAAAAACTTTCTTTGAATCAGAACCTTTTTCTAGGGAAACATATTAACAATCCTGAAAACTATTTCATAAGACAAGGTTTTTAATAGTGCTCCTGAAAATTTTGTGTAGATTGGTCAAACGATAAAAAAAGTTATTTAAAAACAAAGAAAAGCCTGTGATCTCGGAAACTATTGATTCTATTGAAATTTTACAAGAATACAGAAATGCGTAAGTCTTCCAATTATGAAAGGTTCCAAAGTTGTATGTTGGTGCCTTCAAAACAAAAATTTTCATTCCAAAAAATGGTTCGAGCGTCTTTTTACACTTTTCATAATTTTTGGGATGAAAATTTTATTTTTGAAGGCAGCAACATACAACTTTGGGATGTCTCATAATTGAGCTCACTATTATTATTATTATTATTATTATTATTATTATTATTATTATTATTATTATTATTATATATTATATATTATTATTATATTATTATTATTATTATTATTATTATTATTATTATTATTTATTATTATTATTATTATTATTATTATTATTATTATTATTATTATTATTATTATTATTATTATTATTAATTATTATTATTGTGGGTGTGTTTTTTGAAATGTTTCTGCCTCAGTTCTATTAATTTTCTTCGTAT
>SEYY01004576.1:42500-45000 GCA_009176605.1 Armadillidium nasatum
GAGGGATTTAGGACAGAAAGAAATATAAGATTATTTTATATATTAATTGATATGCAAGGGGAATTTTATTTATTTTATTTATAAATACTGAAAAATAAATAATAGCATGAAATAAAAACCTGATATTCTTTCAATTCTTAATTGAGTGTTTTAGACTATTAATAATTTATATTGCGTTTTGAGAGTGCTATTTCAATATAAGTGTGACGTCATATGAGTTCGTTGTTTTTAATTTAATCCTTATATTTATATATAAAATTCGTGTGATAATATTATATTAAAATTTTATAGATATAGAAGAGAAAGAGAGAAAGAAAGATGAAAAAGAAAGAGAATGAAGGAGAGGGTGATAGAGAGAGAGAGAAAGGGAGATAGAGAGAGAGAAAGAAAGTGAGAGAGAAAGAGAGGGAAGAAGAGAGAGGGAGTGGGAGAGCAAGAGGGAGAAAGAGAAGGAGTGAGGGGTAGGGGAGAGGGATAAATACATCTAAATTGTTTACAATTTTTCCTTTAAGTCTATATTTAAAAAAAGTTGCTAGAGATTTCCTTGAATTTTTCAAGCCTTTTTGGAAACTTAACTTTGAATATAGAAAAATTCCCTTTTACTCTTTATTTAAAATTGAGAGAGAAACTAGAATTAAGGAAATTCATCTAGATTGGAGAACATGGAATCTGTCGAAGTTGAATTCGAAACCTAAGTAGACCGTACTTATGATGACGGTTCAAGGTTTATTTGTACTAATACAAAATTAGATATTTTATTTTTAAACAAAAAAAAAATCATATTACTCTTGTCTCTTAAGGGTACCTCACTAGAATTCGAACAAGGAAACCTCGTTATAAAAGCTGCCCACTTTAATATAAATGAGCGCACGGTTTTCAACCAAAGAAGTGAAAAGCATTAGGTTTCTCATTCAGCTTCATCTTTATATCTACATCAAGTCTCAGTTTAAATTACAGTGACAATTTTTTTAACGTTAACGTTCATATGCAAATTAACTGTTTTGTTAGTCCTCAGTAAACTCTATAAGCATTACAGCATTTCGTGACCTTCTTCCAAATTGATTGCAATAAGCAACATATTGTTATATAAAACCTCAAGTGACTGAAAGTTTCTGTCTAAGTTGAAAAACTCATATATATATATATATATATATATATATATATATATATATATATATATATATATATATATATATATATATATATATATATATATATATATATATATATATATATATATATATATATATATAAAAAAATCCTATTAATGTTTGAAAAAGAATTTTAATAACAAAAAGTTAGTAAATTGTTTATAAAAATTTTTAATCAAGTCTTTTTGAGGAAGTGTTTCTAATTAATATTTTTAGGTCATAAACATTACCTGTTTTTCCAGCTATATATATATATATATATATATATATATATATATATATATATATATATATATATATATATATATATATATATATATATATATATATATATATATATATATATACTATTATAATATATATTATTTAATAATATAGTAAAAATAGAAATAGAGACTAATATTAATTTTTATTACGACACTTATATTGCGTTATGAGAGAACTATTTCAATCTAAATGTGACGTCATATGGGTTCTTTAATTCAAATTTAATTGTTGTATTTATATACCGAATTCGAGTGATGTTATTATATTATGATTTTATGGATAAGGAAGAGAAAGAAAGAAAGAGGAAAAGGAAAGAGAGAATGCAGGAAAGAGAGAGAGAGAGAGAGAGAGAGAGAGAGAGAGAGAGAGAGAGAGAGAGAGAGAGAGAGAGAGAGAGAGAGAGAGAGAGAGAGAGATAGAGAGAGACTGATAGAGAGAGAGAGAGGAAGAGAGAGGGAGTGAGAGAGCAAGAGGGGGGAGAGAGAGAGAGAGAGAGAGAGAGAGAGAGAGAGAGAGAGAGAGAGAGAGAGAGAGAGAGAGAGAGAGAGAGAGAGAGAGAAGAGAAAGAGTTGAAATTGGTGATATTGAAAAAAAGATGAATGTGTAAAAAGAAAAAAATTAAAAATAATAATAATTTATAATTATTATAAAATAACTGCTACTACTACTACTACTACTTACTAATAATAATAATAATAGTAATAAAATAAAGCAATAATAATAATAATAATAATAATAATAATAATAATAATAATAATAATAATAATAATAATAATAATAATAATAATAATAATAATAATAATAATAATAATAATAATAATAATAATAATAATAATAATAATAATAATAATAATAACATTGTTACTGTCCAATTCCCTGAAAAAGTGGCTGCTTTGGGAAAACACTGTGGTTTCCTTTGAGCCCCAATGCTTAATTCATGTATAATATTTTATTCCATTTAAAAATACAATAACTTATAATTAGTTACTACTCAAGTAAAAAAAGCAATAATATTAATGATAAGGCTGATTTTGCTAGTAACAATAACAGAAATTTTAATTAATTTCTCATTTTCTCTAATA
>SEYY01004576.1:52500-57500 GCA_009176605.1 Armadillidium nasatum
ATACATATATATTATAAATATATTATAATTTATTAATTAATAATTTTAAATTATAAAAAAAAAATTTAAAAAAATTAAAATTAAAATTTTATTTTTTAAATTTAAATAATATATATATATATATATATATATATATATATATATATATATATATATATATATATATATATATATATATATATATTATATATATGCGGGGGTGTTTAAATATTTGTAAAACTGAAAGGGAAGAAATAGCAATGGATACGAATTAAAAGTGTGAAATGGAAAGCTGGTGGAGAACAGCGACCTCTCCTTCATAGTGGGGTATCGTGAGAAACATTTCTTTTTATTTTATTTTATTTTTTATTTATTATTTATTACTAATTTATTTATTTGTTTATTTATTTGTTTTTTTTGTTTATTTATTTACTCATCATAAGATTTTATATTTATAATGGTCATAACAAAAGTAATAAGTTTGTTTAAATAATAATACTAATAAATAATGATACTAATAATACTAATAATAAATAATGATACTAATAATACTAATAATATTGATCTTCTAACTAGATTTTAATTTTTTGTGTTTAACAATTTATTTATTTTTTTTAATAATTATTCCCAACAAAAATATTAAAAACAAATAACATTTAAAACTGTATATAATATATATATATATTATATATATATATATATATATATATATATATATATATATATATATATATATATATTATATATATATATATATATGTTGTATGTGTGTGTGTGTGTGTGTGTGTGAGTGCGTGCGTGGGTGTATGTGTGTGGGTGTGTGTGCAATTATTTTGTTCAAATTTCTTGATTTAAATTTAGTTTTTCGATATATTTTCGATATTTTTCCACAAACAAAATTTTTTTTACATTGGAAAATAATCAGTTTTAACTTTACTTTTACTTTTATAAGAAACCTTTAATCAGTGATAGGTAATTTTAATACAATTTTTAAGAAGTTTCTTCTTATTCACTATCGATTGAATAACCGATATATCAATTAGACCCTTTTAATATTCAATTAGAAATGTTTTAACCGGTTATCGATTATTAGAGGTTCGATTATCGACTGTTATGTATCTGAATTTTTCTTTTTTTATTTCCTTTGGTGGGAAAACGCCAAAGCCTACCGATTACCACCAGAGTTGGGAAAATATCGGAAATTTGGTCGTTAATGGCCGACATGTCCCGACACACGGCTTTTAAAAATGTAAAGTCAAAGAAAGCTAAGAAACTGGTAATATATATATATATATATATATATATATATATATATATATATATATATATATATATATATATATATATATATATATATATATATTATATATATATATATATATATATATATATATATATAAGCTTTATTTTTATTATAAAAATGATAGCAAATACAATGTGCAAAAGCATTTTTAATTTGGTCACATTATGAAGCACATAAACTCAATGAAAAAAAAAACAAAAAAAAACATGACAATACATTTAATAATTAATTAATATAAACTCTATACGTTTCAGCATAAATATGCCATCATCAGGAGGCTGTAAAATAGAGAAGGAAAAAAAAAATAATAATATATGCAATTTGTAAATCATGAAACAAAAAAAAAAAATAATAAAAAAACATATATATAATATTAAAAATATAAATAAATTAAATTAAAATGTTAAAGTTAAGTTAAATTATTTAAAGTATTAAACAACTAGACCAGTGTCAATAAATAAGGTTCAGGTGAAGAGAATAAGTAAACAGAATGAACACAATAACGAAGAATAACACAAAAATAACAATAAAGACAACAACAAAAATTTTATTTACATTTTTAATATTATATATATATGTTTTTTTATTGTTTTTTTTTTTTTTATTTCATGATTTACAAATTGCATATATTATTATTATTTTTTTTCCTTTCTCTATTTTACAGCCTCCTGATGATAGCATATTTATGCTGAAACGTATAGAGTTTATTTTAATTAATTATTAAATGTATTGTCATGATTTTTTTTTTTTCTTTGAGTTTATGTGCTTCATAATGTGACCAAATTAAAAATGCTTTTGCACATACTATTTGCTATCATTTTTATAAATATATATATATATATATATATATATATATATATATATAATATATATATATATATATATATATATATATATATATATATATATATATATATATATATATATATATATATATAATATATAATATTAAAATTTTATATTATTTATATTTATTATATATATATATTATATATATATATATATATATATATATATATATATATATATATATATATATATATATATATATATATATAATATATATATATATATATATATATATATATATATATATATTATATATATATTAATTCCAGCTCTCATATTAATAAATACAAGAAATGAAAAACATTTTCAAGTTTCTCGTGTAAGAGGAAATGACTCTCTTAAAAGAGATTTAAAATTTAATAAAATAAATGAAATTTAATAAAACGAAGAAGAAAGGAAAAATTGTATTAATTGTAAGCGACTAATTGCAGGATCAATTAATTTTCTCAAAAGATTATATAATATATTATATATATATATATATATATATATATATATATATATATATATATATATATATATATATATATATATATATATATATATATATATATATATATATATATATATATATATATATATATATATATATATATATATATATATATATATATATATATTATATATATATATATATATATATATATATATATATATATATATATATATATATATATATATTATATATATATATATATATATATATATATATATATATATATATATTTCTTCTGTAGAAGGGTCAGAAACCTAATAAATTCTATCAGAGTTCGAGTAAGTTATAACTCATGTCCAAATAAAAAGCTGACATGTTTGGTTTCGATTAAGAACGTTTGAATATGTCCAAGTTTAAGGAATTTGAGTAAATTCATATAAAGACAGAGTGGTCATTCTAAAATTCTTTCCATATAAAATATATGGCCATATTGGCCCTATATATATGGCCAAATTATTCTTGAGACTCTTAAATTTACTTCCTCAAGCATTTCAAAGTACCTTCATGAATACGAGTTTCAAATTTATGCACAGTTAACAGTCTTAAATAACTATCATTGGTCATGATTATTACTTCGTTGCTCTTGTAAGTATCATTACTGTTTATAAACTGTATTATTTTGTAAGCGCAAGTTTTACATTTCAAATTACTACAACTAACCACACCCGAATCCTATTATTTGTCAACATAAACGAGGCTCTTTTTTTATTTATTATTATTAAAAAACTTATTTGATTTGTTAATAAGAAATACACATTTTCATTAAAATTAATTTGATATTTATCAGCCCAATCAAAAAGTTAATCCAAAAATCAAAGCTTAATATAAATATTAAGATTCCCAACAGAAGTAACCAACTGTTTTATCACCAAACTTAGAAACCCTATTTTTCAATCCCTCATCCAAATCATTTATATAAATTATATAAAAAAAAGATGACCAACAATTAACCTTAAAGAACTACATGTTTTACCACCTCCCATAACTGATATAAGAAAATAAAGCATCGTACACTCTCTGTTTTAGCTTATCCAAATTTTTGACAAGTTAAAGCCTTCTTCACCTATATCATACAGTTATAACTTGTGTATCAGCTTAGCATAGAGTACTTACCCAGATGCTTTGCTGAAATGCAAATAAATAATATCAACTGACTCTCTTTCGTTATTACAATCAGTAATATACAGTATGAATTTAATATATATTATATATATATATATATATATATATATATATATATATATATAATATATATATATATATTATATATATATATATATATATATATATATATATATATATATATATATATATATATATATATATATATATATATATATATATATATATATATATTTATAGAATTTAAAGACTAAGGGAGAAAGATAAAAAAAGTTTCAGTTCCGGCCGGAAATGAAACATTCAGTTTCTGTTCACACATAATAAGTATATCTTAAATGAATATACTGAAATGCAATTTTAAAAGGAAAAAAACTGAAAAGAATACACCCAATATTCTTAAAATAATATTTAAATTTAAAATTGTAACTTAAACATATCCATTAATGCAGATCTGAAAAAAAATACGAATTAAAAGATTATATAATACATAAACATAAGTTAGCATTGATACATGATCTAAAAAAATTATACATGATTGAAAAAAAACGAGCAGTTTGAAAAAAATACATAAATACATGATAATAAAGAATAAATGAATTCAATCGAGAAGTTTTGAAAATATATATAGATACATGATCTAAAAACCATATAGAATTTAAAAGAAAAAGTTCTTAAAAAGAATACAAAGATACATATCTTAAAACCTGTATGATTAATGCAGATATTCGAAGAAAATATATAGATACATATCTTAAAGGCAATATGATTAAAGCAGATACCTGAAAAGAATACATAGATATTAAAGTATATTTGAATTAAATGAAGTTTATAGATTATCATTAATATATAATCTAAAAAATACAGAAGTTTATCTAAGAAAAACATTTTTAATACATATTATTACATAGACATAAAAATTGAGAATTCAAACATGGTAATACACAGATACATGTCTTTAAGGATATATATTAAGAGAAGTTAAAAGGAATACATTAATATATAATCTAAAAAAATACAGAAATTTATCTGAGGAAAACATTTTTAATACATATTATAACATAGACATAAAAATTGAGAATTCAAACATGGTAATACATAGATACAGATCCTTAAGGATATATAAATTAAGAGAAGTTTAAAGGAATACATTAATATAAAATCTAAAAATAAATTACAGAAATTCCTATGGGTAAAAAACAATTTTTAAATACATATTATAGCATAGTCATAAAAACTGAGAATTCAAACATG
>SEYY01004576.1:80000-82500 GCA_009176605.1 Armadillidium nasatum
AATTTTTATTTTGAGAAATAAATTTATAAACTTCTCTTATTACCAAATTTTTTGTTTTTCTATCCTTAAATTATTTCTTACCTGTTTATGTCTGTAATTATTTTTTTTTTATTTCCTTATTTCTATTTCTGTGTTTTCGCTTATTTTTATTTCTGTTCAAGTTGTTCCTGTCACATATTTTTTTTTTCATATTTTAGTGTTATTTTCTTTTATTACCTGTTATTATACTCATATTTTCTCATCGTTTTGTCTTTGATCGTATCTTTTATTTATCTTATTATATTATTATTATTTTTCTAATTATTTTTATTGTCATTTTATTATATTCTTGTGCTTTTTTATCTTATTTTCCTCTTTTCCTTCTTATATTTTTTTTATTTAATATCATAATTTCACGTTTGAATCTTTATTTTTCTTATTTTTATTTTTTAAATTGGTTTTATTTTTCATGTTTCCTATTTTCTACTTATTTTTATTTTATGTTAATTTTCAATTATATTCCTGTGTTTAATTTAAATATTCCTAATATTTTTGTTGTCTTCAAATTTTTTTTTTCTCTAATTTATTTTCCATTTTTATATTAATTTTCTATTTCCTATTATTCTTATTCTCATCTTTTATTTTTGCACATGTTCCTAATTTTTTTGGCTTTCATATAATTTTTCTATTATTCTTATTCTCAATATTTATTACTCTTATTCATATTTTTTCATTTAATTATTTTTTTCCTTTTCCTTATTATTCTTATTCTATTTTTTCAAACTTTCTTATTGAAATTCTTATTTAAATTCTGCCTCATCTTCATTTTCCCATTTAATTTTGGAGTTTGCTTATAAAATCCTTTCTTTTCTTTGTCAATTATCTGCTAAGAAGACATCAATAATATTACAATCATATAATGGTAATGTTTTCCTATCATGTGCAAATTTTTTATTTTTTTTTTATTTTTTTTTTTTTTTTTTTTTTTTTTTTTAAAAGATACAAAAAACGTAAACTCTACAGTTTATTAATATTATTATTATTATTTTTTAATACAAAGACAGGAAGCTCTACAGTTTATTGATATTATCCTATTTTTTATTATTCTATATATTTTTTTAAAATTATTATAAAAATAAAAAAAATAATTATATTATTATTATTATTATAATATTATTATTACTATTATTATTATTATTGTCAATATTATTATTATTTTTATTAATATTTTTATTATTATTTTTATAATTATTATTATTATCGTTATCATTATTTTTATTATTATTACTATTATTATTGATATTGACATTTTATAATTAGTTTCAAATAGTTATATAATTAATAAATTTTATATTAACTGAGTTTATAGTAATTATAATTTATTATTTTTAGCAATATATAATATATATATATATATATATATATATATATATATATATATATATATATATATATATATATATATATATATATATATATATGGGAGTGCTCGTCAGGGGGGCGGGTGAAACATCAGTCAATGGTAATTCTATTAAGAAAATCAATCAATTCTAAATGGTCAAAGGTCAAAGATTTTACTTTTAAGAATATGAGTTGTAGAGTTCTTTGGGAGCTAAAATATCACACCTGACCTAGTGAGCTGGAATCTTTTATTTGATCTTCTGAGCTAATATTTCATTTTTGACTTTAAAAGCTGAAATATATTAATTTGTAACCTAGCATAAAAGTAAGTAAAAAAAATTCTAATAAAATTTTTATATATTTTTTGCACCCAGATTTATTGTCGTTGTAGGTTTTAAATTAATCAAATTTATGCCATTTGTAATCATTTTAATTAAAGGGATAATTAATTTAATTTAATTTTATTTTTTTGAAAATTTTTTTTAATTAAATTAATTAAATTTTCAAATTTTAATTTTTCCTAATTTAAAAAAAATTTAAATTATCAATTGATTATTTTTTTTACAATTAATAAGTTAATTATCTTTAAATTTCATTTTATAATTAATTTCTATAATAAACCTCATCTAAATATTTACATATGGAGCAATCCAACCATATAAAATGTTTACCAGTGAGCACCAATTGCCATTGTTTAAAAATCCCTTAAGAGTAATTTTCAGCCTGAGAAATTTTAACAATAATTCCAGGTTTTAATCTTGTGTTACGTAAAGTTTATTTAAATACCCACCAGAGGGACAAAACGTTCTTATGAATGGAAAATACTTATTGCTACTGTTTAAAGAACCCCACAGGAAACCCATTTCAGCTAGTGAGACACTAACAAGACAATAAGAATAAAATAATATATATATATATATATATATATATATATATATATATATATATATATATATATATATATATATATATATATATATATATATATATATATATATATATATATATATTTATAATTAATACTGTGTATATGAAGGAAAGTTTCGGTTCCAACAGTGGTCTGTAAACTTCTTCGCAGAAGAATTTATAAAACTGAATTTAGCGCAGTCAGTTCATATGA
>SEYY01004576.1:87500-90000 GCA_009176605.1 Armadillidium nasatum
GTGTGTGTGTGTGCTTGTATTTCTGTTTACCTGTGTTTTTGTGTGTGTGTCTTTCTGTCTATCTGTCTGTCTGTCTGTCTGTCTGTCTGTCTCTCTCTCTCTCTCTCTATATATATATATATATATATATATATATATATATATATATATATATATATTATATATATATATATATATATATATATATATATATATATATATATATATATATATATATCACCTTCCATTCTTTCAAGATATTTAGGCACCTTAAAATATAGTAAGACTTTCTTCGTAAGAAGACATAAATCAAAGATTTTCTTTTACTTATGACTAATATTAAGGCCAAGCCTTTCAGAAATATCCCTGTGCTTTTCATTCTCTTTTTGCATGTGTGTGTGTGTGCTTGTGTGTGTGTTTGTGAGTGTATTTGCTTATTATAATGTATATAATAAATGGAAACATGAGAGGATTGATTAATTATTCAAGTGTGTTTCATTAAGGAAAGGAATATTGATTTTAAATTTGAATTCCGATCACATTTCTTTTTTTTTTTTTTTTAATTTTTTTTAAAAAAAAAGTTTTTTTTTTTCGGGTTTGTTTACAATTTTGCGAAAATATTTGATTTTGAAATGCAACTCGAGTCATAGAGTTTGAGTGAATAATAAAAAAAAGTAAATATTAAAAAATGTAAATAAATAAATGAATAGGTAAATAAAAATATAAATTAATTTAAAAATTTAAATTAAAATTTAAATATAAATAAAAAAAATTTAAATAAATAAAACTCTAAATAAATAAATAAATAAATAAATACGTAAATAAATATGTAAATAAATTTAAAAATTTAAAATAGAATATAAATAAAAATATGAATTATAAATAACTTCTCACATAAATAAATAAATAAATAAAAATTAAAATAAATAAAAAAAGTAAATAACTATATAAATAAATTTAAAAATTTAAAATGAAATATAAATAAAAATATGAATAATAAATAACTTCAAATAAATAAAAAATAAATAAGTAAATAAATATATTTATAAATTTAAAATTTTAAAATAAAATATAAATAAAAATATGAAAAATAAATGACCACGTAAATAAATAAATAAATAAATAATATTTAATTTTGAAATGAAGACTAGAACATTCTCCTTTCTGTGTTTCGGAGCATGTCAGTCATTGATCTGGGTAACTGTATGCTTTATTATTTTCTGGTGATGTCATTTTCCATCAGAGTTCAAATAAATAAAGAATTTATTTAAAAATAAATAAATTTATTTTTAAAACCTTTTAAAACAACAAAATATTATTAAAGTAATGCGTAAAGTATACTGTAATAATGTTATATTTTACTTTTATAAATTATTTGAAGATATTTTAGAATTATTTTTCTATGAGAATATATATATATATATATATATATATATATATATATATATATATATATATATATATATATATATATATATATATATATATATATATATATATATATATATATATATATATATATATATATATATATATAAATCAATATCTAAAGAATTTAATTTTACATCAAGTGAAAAAAAAGTTTCATTGAATCCTTAAAAAAAAAAAAAAAAAAAAAAAACAAGTTTGTCTTTTGTATTAATTTATTTTCTTGACTTTATTCTTTTTAAGTTTGTTTTCTTTCCTTTCCTTTTTGGTTTAAAACTTGTTTTATTTATTTATTTTTTTTTAATAAACTTGAATTTCTGAATAAATATTAATACTTTCAGAAAGTGTTTTGTGTACGAATATTTATATATATATTATATATATATATATATATATATATATATATATATATATATATATATATATATATATATATATATATATATATATATATATATAATATATAATATATAGTATATATATATATATATATATATATATATATATATATATATATATATATATATATATATATATATATATATATATATATATATATATATATATATATATATATATATATATATATATATATATATATATATATATATATATATATATATATATATATATATATATATATATATATATATATATATATACTGATAATGAAAATAATGAGGGTAAAGCAAACACAAAAACGAAGCCTTAAAGTCTTTGTAAGAGCAATTCTTCCTTCCTCTTTCCTTTTCTTTTCCAGCAAGAGATGAGAAAAGTCTGAAGATTCCTGTATCTGAAGATTTCTGTATCTGAAGATTCCTCTCGGCAACATGAAAGGAAGAAGATCAGATGACTTTTCAAAAGATCTTCCTTTTACTCTGGGTTATGCTCCCAAGGGCTCTTGCTTAAAAATATAAATTTTATATATATATAAATATATAAGACATTTTATCATGAATGTCATTCTACATCTGAAGGTGACTCTTACATGTAATATTCATTTTATCTTAATAGACAGTGGCATAAAGGTTGAGTTATTGTTCTACGTGCTTGAAGGAGGTTTCGTTCCTTTATGCGAATCTTAATTTAAATT
>SEYY01004577.1:7500-15000 GCA_009176605.1 Armadillidium nasatum
GCCATTTCCATTCTATCTTCATTATTGATTCTGTTATCCAATATGGCAAAATCACGCACATTCCTCATTTAGATAATATAAATGATTTATAAATTTAGAGATGGCAGCATCAGTTATTACTTTATCAGTATTTTTGTAATTGCGTAAGTCCTTCAAAAATTCAATGTTATTTAGAGGTGTTTGAACAGCATTTGAACATTGGAACAAATACATTGCCTAACATTTTACTATAAATATGTTTAGCTGAAACAGTGATGATTTTTCATTACTAGTTAGATGAAATTCATTTCTAAATAAGTAAATTTTTAAGCTATAAAAGGCCTTAGCCATCTATCGTGTTAAATGGTATGCGCCTGGCTTCCTAAATTTTAATCCTCTTGGTGGAATTTCACCTAAGAATGCAATTACTAACTCCCGAAACTTTTTAGAATCATCTCTAGTGAATGACGTTAACAATGCCGAATGTGAAAATGTTACATGTACTTTATCTTTAAAATTTTCTTTTACATCAGTCCAAATAATACCGCGGACAAAATATTTAATATTAATCTCAGGACACCTGGTTTTAAATCCTTTAAACAAAAGAATGTTTGGTCCTGAAATTGTAATTTTACATTTAGAAAAATTTTCTCCCAAAATAATCTTTTATATATGGTGCGGCGAACAACCCAAAAATAAAATATTTACGTTCAATTTTCTTTTCTAATTGCGAACAGACTCCTTTTAGTCTAACGATATTCGATGGAGTCGTTTCGAGTACAAATGATTGGACCTTGTCTAGTAATGCCCAGTTCTCTAATGTTTCATAAACATATTCATGCTATTTATTTTCCTGTTCCTTCTGGTAAATTCTGAACAGCTAATAACTGATCTATGTCCGGAGCTGTGAGTTTCTGAAAAACTCAATTAAATTTAATATTTTGTTACAAAAGTTGGCATTCACAAATATAGTAAAAAGAGTGAAATCTTACCTGAAGATGTTGACGGTAATTCAAAAATCATTTGTCTCCGTTATTCTTCCCGCTTTTGACGATCAGATTTTATTTTTTTCTTCATTAGTTTGTTTCATATCAATTCCTAACATTGAACCTGGATGTCCTTTTTCTCTTTTCTTTAGTAGAAATTGTTTGTCTTCATTTATATTTATCATTTGTAGAGCATTTTGATGAGCATTATAAAATAGATCATCTAAACTTTCAACAAAAATTTTCTCTTTTCCCAAAAATGTTCACTTAAACTTTCAACAAAAATTTTCTCTTTTCCCAAAAATGTTCACTATCTTTATTTTTACTATTTAGTAATTGACGCCATTTCTCATACAATTTTATCAATTTTTCTTTGCATTTGTTTTCGTTCTCGTATTGGAATTCTGGTTTTCGTTCAAAATATGATGCATTTCATCAATTACAAGGCCTGAACTTTCATCAAGATTTAATTTGGTCACACGCATATTGTGAAATAAAACTTCTAAGCAGTCTCCTTTTGATGGAACCTTACTTTCCGATATTTGGTACTTCATATTATCAACAAGAAATATTTCCTTTCGAGTCGACGTTATAAACATTAAACTTGCAAAAATATTTCAAACAAATTATTTAGCAAGTTAACTTTGAAGTTTTAGAAACCACAATTTCATATCCAAACAAGAAACTGGTTCATGCTTAAACTAACATAGCATTAATCAGTTTGAACCTATTTCTTATCATTCATTACCTCCTCAAGCTATTTCTACAGTCTGTGATAACGCTTTCCGTCAAAGGGTATTGACAAATTAAAATTTTATGAGAATTATCAGTTTAAACTATATCGGTTACTTTCTATATGAGATAAATCTGAAATAGCAAAACTAAAAAGGAAAAAATTATAAATTTAAAAGGCAAGTCGCCCCGTGATAATATTATTCAATTTAATTAACTAAAAATTTGTACATGTCATGCTTGCTCGTGTTGGAGGAAAAAAAGAGGGGGAGAGTACTCATCAAAATAAAAAATTATATTATAAGTGGCACCCTAATATATATATATATAATATATATATATATATATATATATATATATATATATATATATATATATATATATATATATATATATATATATATATATATATATATATATATATATATATATATATATATATATATATAAATAAAAAAATTATTAAGGTCAAGTGTTAATCTCCGTTTTTTTCCTATTTCTATTAAATCTCCATCCAAATATATGTTTTTTTTTTTTTAAGTTTACATTTTACAGGCATTGCCCTATTCGAATAGAGGAACTTTTCTAGGTAGTCTAGTCTATATCTAGGATCCCCAAATGAGATCGAACCGAAGCCCTCAAAAGCGTGAGTGAGCCCCTCTACTGTTTGTGCCTTGATAGTAGAGAGAGAGAGAGAGAGAGAGAGAGAGAGAGAGAGAGAGAGAGAGAGAGAGAGAGAGAGAGAGAGAGAGAGAGAGAGAGAGAGAGAGAGAGAGAGAGAGAGAGAGAGAGAGAGAGAGAGAGAGAGAGAGAGAGAGAGAGAGAGAGAGAGAGAGAGAGAGAGAGAGAGAGAGAGAGAGAGAGAGAGAGAGAGAGAGAGAGAGAGAGAGAGAGAGAGAGAGAGAGAGAGAGAGAGAGAGAGAGAGAGAGAGAGAGAGAGAGAGAGAGAGAGAGAGAAAGAGAGAGAGAGAGAGAGAGAGAGAGAGAGAGAGAGAGAGAGAGAGAGAGAGAGAGAGAGAGAGAGAGAGAGAGAGAGAGAGAGAGAGAGAGAGAGAGAGAGAGAGAGAGAGAGAGAGAGAGAGAGAGAGAGAGAGAGAGAGAGAGAGAGAGAGAGAGAGAGAGAGAGAGAGAGAGAAGAGAGAGAGAGAGAGAGAGAGAGAGAGAGAGAGAGAGAGAGAGAGATCTAAATTGTTAGATATATTGCAGAGTTACATCGAAATGGTGCTCTGAAGTGGAGAAGGATTTATATGATATAGTAAATCACCTTGAGCCACTTGAATCGAGAGCATCTGAAGCTCATTAGGTACAATAGGGTACAAAGAAGTTCATAAGTTTTATTAGAACAATTTTTTCTAGTTTTCATTGCAGATAGATCACAAAAATTATTATTATTATTATTATTATTATTATTATTATTATTATTATTATTATTATTATCTCAAAAGACTGAATAAAAAAAATGTGACACAACTCAATAGTTATTACCTCTATAGTGCCTTTCTTTATTTATTATTATTATTATTATTATTATTATTATTTATTAGCCTTACTATTGTTGTAATGTTATTTTTAGAGTAATAGTAGTAAAACCACTTATTTTTAACTTTTAATTGCTTCTATAACGGTTAATAATAATAATAATAATAATAATAATAATAATAATAATAATAATAATAATAATAATAATAATAATAATAATAATAATAATAATAATAAATAGTCAAAAATAATGCTTAAACAGGAAAAAAATACATAAGAACTTCAAGCAATTATAAATTAAGTCCAAACTTTAAGAATATTTTTCGAAATATTATTTTTATTTTTCTATAAAAGAAAAATAAAGCTCAACTTTCTATTTATTTTTTTTTTGTAATTTAATTTTTTTATTTTTTTATTTTTTTATTTTTTTTATAAAGTGTTTAAGAAATATATTTCTTTAATTACCCGCATTTGAACTTTATTGTTTATGAGTTTAAAAATATCAAGTCAAGTTCGTTATTTGAAGAAAAAGGTTCATATATATATATATATATATATATATATATAATATATATATATATATATATATATATATATATATATATATATATATATATATATATATATATATATATATATATATATATATATATATATATATATATATATATATATATATATATATTATATATATTTTATATATCGCCTCTTTGGGCAAGACCTCTTCTCTCTCTCTTGTTTCTCTCTCTCTTTTCTCTCTCTCTCTCTCTCTCTCTCTCTCTCTCTCTCTCTCTCTCTCTCTGTGTGTGTGTGTCTCTCTCTCTCTCTCAACTTTGAATAGTAGATTTCCTATTCAAAATAAAGACCGAAATATTTGTAAGTTTACAGACTGATGCGTGTGTGGAAAATTGAAGAAGGAAGTGTGATTTAGACTTTACCGGTTGAATACTTGTAAGAATAAGCATAGCGGTTAAGTCTTGGGTCCGAATGATCAAGAGAGAAAAGAATGAGACTTTTTTTAGAATGACGAGTGGCAGGAATCTTCCTCATTGGATGGGATATGCGACTAGAGAGTTCAGAAAAGCAGTGCTCATTGTAATAGAGATAATGTAAAAGAGTAAATCAAGAGATCGACAGAGATGAAGAGATTTTCGAGAGTCAATGAGAACATGGAAGCCGATAACTTGAAAATCACTTTCCGGAAGATCTTTATGAGTCAAACTACCTCAGATATTCGATGTGCACTTCACAGAAGGGTACAGCTGAAGAGGTGTTACAATGTTAAGTAGGCAACCTCAAAACATCCAACCTCTTAAAAAGAAACTGAGTTTTTGAATCATTGAAAACAACAATGTTTTCTTTGCTTTATTTAGAAATAAGAAACTGATCAGGGGTCAGTTGCTTTAAGGCCACCTTCCTAGCATCGTTTATATGCCGTTGAGTGGAGCGCCTTTGAAGATGAAAAAAGTAATATGGATGTCTGATATAAAATTAAAATACATAATTTTTTTTTTAAAAATCTTTCTTTTTAGAATAGATACGGAACCTTTGGAAGTAACGAGGCTTAAATCAATAGTTTGAGAATTGAGAGGTGTTCTCCTTTTACTGGCAAAGAGGAAAAAGTTCAAACTTCCTTAGGAAAGCAGGTGCCAGATCAGAGGTACAAATTTTGAGAACCGCAGGAGGGATATTGTCAGGACTATGCGATCAATTAAGCTCAATGAGATTAGTAATCATATCTTTAGAAGAAATTGAATTGAAGGAAAGTGGAGAAGAAGAAATATCTTTGGAATTGTCCAAAGGGGAATTTGAGCCAATGGTTCGAACGAAGAATTTACAGTTTAAGCCTAAAATAAGACAAGTGTTGTGGTCAGAAGAGAAAGCAACGTTGGTGCTCAAAACTTTTTGCAAAATGAACCAGTTGCGCTTTTTACCGAAGAAAGTTTTTTTTTTTTTTATTTTTTTTATTTTTATTTTTTTAAACCTCGAAGAATAGATTTAGTACGATTCCAGGATAAATATAAGAAGAAATGATTTTCTATAGTTTGAAGACAACTGTAATTCCTGACGTTAGCATTCCTATGATGAATAACATGAGAACAAGCTGGTTTAAATCACAGTTTATAAAGGTTTAGTTGAAGGAGGGTGGGGGGGAAGAGTAGAAAATATGCCTCCATACTAGAGAGGTTCAGATCACCTCTGTTATGTGTCTCTGCACACTTAGAGTTACTTTTTCCTCCTAAGCAGTAATTATTCCAATGGAAATTAAAGAAGTATACGATTGTATTCCGACCAGTGAGCAGCACTGAAGAGCCAAAAACGTTTCCTCACTGTTGTGCTGGTGCTTTGAAGAGAGAGGGAACAAGATGCGGAGATTATAATATCAGAGAAACACAGAGGTGGAAATATTTTAACGATTTATGAAAGATTTTAAGCTAAGAAGAGATCTAGTACATTGGATTCATCTCCAAAACGATCGGGAAAACTGTTAAGTAGTTGAATTATCTGTTCTTTATTGAGAAACGGTAAGCAAGCTCACCAGATATATTTTGAGAATTAAAGAAAAGTGAATTGACTATAGTGAGCATTGAAATCTTTCAGATTGAAACTTTCGAGAAAGAGAAGTAAAAGTGAATGTATTTAATTTTGGTCTTGATAGTAGAATTAAGAGATAAATAAAAAGAAGAGGGCAAAATAGCCCGAGCAATAAGAAAAAAATTCGAGAAACTTTAAAATCGAAACATGTTCAAACAAAATCGTTCCTTCCTCTTCCAGACCAAAATTTGTCTTCCATCTATTTCCATTTCCGGATAAATGTATTTAAGTATGTTGTACAAGAAGACATTTCTGGCATCATGAAGGTGCCAGATTTAGTCCAGTCATGAGCTGGTTAATGATGATGTTAACGCATTGGAGAACAAGTGAGCGGTAAAGATAGTTCTTAGTCAGTTTTATTAAAAATTATGAAAAAATTTGCATTTCATGGGCATTGCCCTATTCTAGAAGGGGAACTTTCTAACAAGTTTCTTCCTAGGGTCCATGTGGGGGATCGAACCAACACCTTCAAACACGCGAGTCAATTATTAAATCGTTATGTCAGGGGGGGGGATTTGTTCTACTTTAAAAATAAAATAAAAACAAAAAAGAAAAGTACTACAGGAAATTTATTTTTGTCGTTGTTTTTCTTGTTCTTTTTTGTTTTTCTTTTTTTTTTTCCTTGTTCCTTTCTTTTATCTTGCTTTGTTGTAATTTTTTTTTTTTTTTTTTTTTTTTTTCTTTTTTTTTTTTTTTTTTAGTTCTATTTATTGTCTTGTTTTATTTTTATTTCGTTCATCCGTTCATTTTTTAGTCTTGTTATTTTTCTTGTTCATTTACTTGTTCGTTCACAAATATTTTCATGAATATATATATATATATATATATATATATATATATATATATATATATATATATATATATTATATATATATATATATATATATATATATTATATATAATATATATATATATATATATATATATATATATATATATAGTAAAACTTACTATCTTTATATAACTTTAAAAATGAAAAATAAAAGTGGTAAAATCATGTGATACGTTTTTTTTCTTTTTTCTTTTATTTTATTTTATTTTTTTATTTTTTATTTTTTTTGTTTTTAAATTTTGCGCTGCATTTCAAAATAGATTTTCTTTCTCTCTCTCTCTCTCTCTCTCTCTCTCTTTCTCTCTCTCTCTCTCTCTCTCAACTTTGAATCGTGTTTTTATTTAGCACTAGTTAAATAAAATAACGATTTTTATTATTTTTTTTGTACTATTTTTATTTTTGTTAAGTTTAGTATTTGTTTTTCCATTTATTCTTTTTGTAGTATTTTTTTTCCTTCTCTTCTTTCCTTCGTTTTATTTTGGATCTTTCTTTTTTTCTCTTTTCTTTTTACTCTCTTTATACGTAACTTTTTATTTTTGCATTTTTTTTTATTTTAATACTTTTTTTTTATTCTTTTTTTTCCTTCGTTTCTTTATTTTATCTATTACTTCCTTTCTACTTTCTTATTCTCACCCTTTTTCACATATGTTCAATTTCCCTCTGTTCTCTCTCTCTCTCTCTCTCTCTCTCTCTCTCTCTCTCTCTCTCTCTCTCTCTCTCTCTCTGCGTTTACCACACTTTCACAGGTGTTGCTGTCCACATAAATTGTCGTTGGATGCCTTAAGCGTCCAGGAGAATCCTCAGGTACGTCTTGATCCGGAGCTCAAGCGTCTCTTTAGTAGACTTTATTTTGAGGCTACAAGAATTTCTTAACCTACAAATGACAGCCATTATTTC
>SEYY01004577.1:20000-22500 GCA_009176605.1 Armadillidium nasatum
TCTTTTATTACATCAAGAGTACCTCCATTTGGAATTTTTCGGTTTTTGTTAAAGCAGATTTCTGGTCTTTCGATATTGATTTATCGATATCTATATCTCTTGAAAATGAACGATAATCACTGTTTGGAATACATTTTTTTAGTTGTTATCAGTTACATATGTTAAGTTATTTAAGGTTACGTTAGGTCTGGTTTTGTCACGTTATGTCATTTATTATGATATTAATTTATTAAATTATATAATGATTATTTAGTTTTTGATACATCAAAGTATCGATATATTGGTCTTTCGATAAATCGAGAGACCAGAAATTTGGTTGACGTTTACCGGTTTGCCTTTCCGCCATTGCCTACCACCTCGGACATTATAAACTTCTTAGCCAACCTCTTATCTTTATTCTAAACTTCTGTATCTAAAATTCCAGTGCCACTTAATTTTCCCTTTTCAACAGACGTTTCTCTTATCAGCACATTTCTGTTATCTTTACATTTCTAATCCTATTCTTTCTTCTCTCCCCACAAATATCTCGTAAGTTTTACATTTCCAGAATATTAACCTTTTTTTCCTTCCTAAAATTCATTTTTACCTTCCTAGATAAATATTCCTTTCTGTGATCAAACTGTACTTCCATCCCTCCGAAACCCCTAATATTATTAATTTCAACTAGGACTTCACTCCTCCTTTTTTTATCCATTTTTCCCTTTTAACCCAAATTTATCTTCGTCATCATTGAGTATGTCACTAATTTTCTTAACTTTTACCAGGATAAAATTTTTTTTTGGGGGGAGGGGGGAATTGTTTATTAAACTTAGACACCAAATTAGGTAGTTTTTGCTTTTGAATCTCCCATCAACCATCAATCCATTATTATCAGCAAAGTAAAGCGCTGATCTCCCAGTTACTATCATGTGGACACAAATCAATTCCTTTTACAATTCTACTCGTTTTCCTAACTGTATGAAGATGAAATAAAATTACCATGTAGACATGACTTAACCTTGCCTCATATCTCCTACTTTAAACAGCTCTCTTTCCTTCCTCTTATTCCTAACACATATATTCTTCAATATTCTCAATACATTATTACTCTGTAATTAGGGTACTCCTTTTTATCGTTATAAATTAGAATTAGACTGAATTCTTGCTAATTTCTTGATGCCTACCTAATACGTTCACCAACAAATATTGAATAATATCATTAACTGCCACTTGACAAACGTACATCTCTTTTATAGCATTTCTATTTAATGGTATCCTAACATGAGGATTTTTCTCTTTCGTTTTCTTCATAGTATTCCAGGTTTCATCTTCTGTAATTTGTATCACTTTTTCCATACTAAACATTCTCTCTCTAAATTTCTCCTACTCTAGATTATCTTCAATTTTCTACCTTTTCTATACTTCCATCATTTAGTAATTCCCTAAAGTGTTTTCTCCATCTCTGCTCGACTTTCTTATACTAAACTACATTCCATTTATGTTTTAAGGCCTTTGTACCAGGTAGGCCCTCTTCCGTCTTGCTTCAAGCCATGTTTTGTAATAATTATATTTTCTCTTCACCTTTCGTTCGCCTTTCTCTTTGCCGCTTTCACTTTTCTTTTAACTTCACTTGACATCTCTGTGTATTTCTCATATGTGGTCAGGTTTTTTGCCCTTAATAATAGGATAAGTTTCTTCACTCAATCATTTGGTATTTGTTTCTTTTGCTTTTTCCACCGGTCTTTTTTAAATTTCATACTTCCTTTTAATGTCATCACAATTTTTTTTACTTTATTAATATTTCTACTTGTCTTGTGCTTCTTCTATTTCTCTTATTGCTACTATTCGCCATTTTTCTGTTAACCTTACATATTTTGCTGAATTGATTCATTTATCAATTACCCTATACTCTTATAGCTTCTACGGTCCTCTTAAATTTCAGTCTTTTCCTCCAATCTTCTTTCAAAACTAACTGTGCTTCTTTTGAATAGTGATTGGGTGTATCTCATGTTGTTCCTCTCAAGATTTTCGTATCCAAAAACCTTTCTCCATTTACTTCACAAACACACACACACACACACACACACACACACACACACACACACACACACACACACACACACACACACATAAACACACACAAACACAAAGTCAGGCAGTAGTCAATCACCGATCACTTAACTGTCTATGTATGTCTGTGTGTGCTTGTCTTGCTAAACCATAAATTTTCTATTATCAGCTCAATATAGCAATAAACAATTCTAATAATTTTTCCCATTTTCTTTCTTACTTTTTACAGCAAAAGATCTACTCTCCTTTCAGTTCTACCTCACCCACGCTTGCATTAAACCACCCAACAAGTATTTCATACTAAATATACATAAACATTAATTCAGTTCCTCCCAAAATACCTCCCTTACTTCTATACTATCATTTACTGAGGCATACGTATTTACAAACATTCAGTTTTCATGCATATGTTTTCATTATTACATTTTCCTCTTAGTCTTCCTCTCTCATT
>SEYY01004577.1:25000-32500 GCA_009176605.1 Armadillidium nasatum
TTCAGTGCCTTGATGTGGAGGAGTAAAATTCGATGCAATATTACACTTTATTTCCTCCAATATCCTCGTCTTGACAGCTGGATACTTCCCCCTATTTAACCTATGTGCCACTCCGAATTTGAAGTGAGGGTGCAGAGCTGTTGCCATAAGTAAATCACAATCATCAAAAATCCTGCTGAACCTCGGTTCAAATCCCTTTTCTTTCCCTTTGTTTGGCTTTGGCTGCTTTAGTAAGTAGTTGACTAAGCTTTTGGCATAGTTAAGTTTTTTCACCTCTCGTTGCAATTCCACGAGATTGTCCTTGAGGAGGAAGAGGTTAGGCAATAGAACCCCCGCTTACGCATTCTTCTCATCCTGCAACATATGCAGCCTAACAGCAATAGGCGTCATTATTTCGATGTACTCGGCAATTACCTCCTTGTCAGTTTTATTAAATATTGGAAGACAAGGCTTTTGTTCCATACAAATAAACCAATAAACCAATAAACAAAATATTCAATGAACCATATATATATATATATATATATATATATATATATATATATATATATATATATATATATATATATATATATATATATATATATATATATATATATATATATATATATATATATATATATATATAAACAATATCTTTTATTATCGAGGACAATTTGATATTTTTTAAATATCGATATTTTTTTTTATATATCGGCATTCCTAGTTTAAGTATTAACTTTTAATTAGCAGAAAGAGTAATAAAATTTGGCTGATTAAATAAGAAACTGAAATATAAGCCCAAAATAGTTTTTTATTAAGAAAAATGATGAAGCGCAAATTGGTAAGCGCTAATTTCAAAAAACTTCCGCAAAAGCGCAAAATATTTTTTAAAGCGCAAATTTGCGCTTTTGCGCTCTTAAAAAAGTTGTTAAGCGCAAAATGCAAAAGCGCACATTTTCGAATTTTAGCGCAAAGCGCAAAAGCGCAAATTTTTATTTAAAGCGCAAATTGCGCTTTTGCGCTTTCATTTGCGCTTATGCCCACCTCTGATATATATATATATATATATATATATATATATATATATATATATATATATATATATATATATATATATATATATATATATATATATATATATATGAACCCTTGGTTCATCCTCGAATCAACCTACTACTGACAGGTACTAATAACCCTTCTCCCCTGGGAGCGCATTTTGATTTTGATATATTATATATATATATATATATATATATATATATATATATATATATATATATATAATATATATATATATATATATATATATATATATATATATATATATATATATATATATATATATAATATATATATATATTAATATATTATAAATTATTTAAATAATATAAAAAAAAATAAAAATATTATTATTATTATTATTATTATTATTATTATTATTATATTATTATTATTATTATATATATATATATATATATATATATATATATATATATATATATATATATATATATATATATATATATATATATATATATATATATATATATATATATATATATATATATATATATATATATATATATATATATATATATATATATATATATATATATATATATATATATATATATATATATATATATATATATATATATATATATAAGTAGCGCGAATTAATAAAAAGTAAAGGGTGGGGTTAAGGCAAGGGGGCTAAGATTACCCCAAAAGATTTATTTTATAAAGAAAATTGATTGGAAATATGATTTTATAAATAGAGAGAAGCCTTTAACTCACAGTTCTTAAAAAATTTAATGTTTATTTAGGGACAGTTGTCCACTAGTCTAGGGACTAGTTGTCCACTAGTTGAGGGTAGACCACTTTTTCCATCTGATATTCAAAATCATAATAATTTTTCACTTAATGATAGTTTGTACTATAATAGGAGCAATAAGCTACTTTAATATATATATATATATATATATATATATATATATATATATATATATATATATATATATATATATATATATATATATATATATATATATAATATAATATATATATTTAATATATAATATATATATATATATTATATATTATATATATATATATATATATATATATATATATATATATATATATATATATATATATATATATATATATATATATATATCCTATTCTCCTTGGTATGCAAACGCCAGAGGCCTACCAATTTCCACCATATATATATATATATATATATATATATATATATATATATATATATATATATATATATATATATATATATATATATATATATATATATATATATATATATATATATATATATATATATATATATATATATATATATATATATCTATTTTATTGTGAATCACTGATTTCTAAAATTTGCTGATACCGAATGACAGAAATTGATTAATTATTATTAATGACTTTAAGTGACGTGACGTGAAGTGACTGACTGATCCCTAAAGTTGACCTACAGAGTGTACTAAAAGCTGCTAAGAATACGGAAATCATCGACATATCTCATGTCATGATTTTAAATGAAGGTTGATGGACAGCTACAGAATTTTAACCTAATATGCGGACATTTCTGAGGAATGTGTGCTTTGTTTTTGAGATCGAAATTCGGCATGTCCAATTTAACTCATAAAGAAAGGTGCCGCATTGCTAACAAAAGAGAACAACGGTTTGTCTATGTTTAGAAGTGATTCAAATAATTTTCTTTGTCGTTTTGTGACAAATGACGTGATTTTGGTCAGTTACAGCAAGTCAAAGTCGTAGCAAAATCTTATTAATAAACCAAACATTGGTTACCCTGACCAAAACTAGCCATAAATGTGATACGACTGTAATTTTTGAATGCATACTATTAATAGAATTATTTTTTGTTGCATATTTCCACATAGTAAGGTCGGATATTATAGATAAAACTATGGGAATAGCTGCAAAAGAAAATGTGCAATTCACCCACAACAATGCGGTTTATATTTTTGATTCCTGATTTTGCTATAATTTTTTTTTTTTTCAAATTAATTTGAATTATTGTTACATTTTCTTTGTTCTAAATATTTACCACCATTAAACATTTATTTTCTGAAGACAGATTTAACTGCTTCAAAATAAAAAATATAGATCAGCTGTGAAATATATATATATATATATATATATATATATATATATATATATATATATATATATATATATATATATATATATATATATATATATATATATATATATATATATATATATATATATATATATATATATATATATATATATAAAGCAATTTACACAGGGGCCTAAATTCTCGCACTTACATATGTCATTCGTACACACAAGGGAAGGATCTGTTAGACGAAACACTGATATACATCTATCTATTTAAAGAAACGTATGTTTGCTTGTGCATCACAAATAAATCGTTTTTCAATGCTAATGTGGGTTATACCTTTTTTTTTTTTTTTTTTTTTTTACCCAAAGAAGGAGTAAGAAGAAGGGGTTGGGGGGAAGGGATTAAGGATAGGGGATAGACACTTTGGGGAATGTAAGGAAATAACCCTGCCCCCTCTTTCTTTCCCTCTTTGATTCCCATCGTAATTTTAAATTAGGGGTAAATTTAGGAATGGGGGTTTTTTGAGGTAGAGTTAGCAGCTTATGTTGTCACAAAAATTTCTTATTTTTTTCTTTTAAAGCAATATATACATATATAAAAGCAAATGTGAACACAATTTCATCCTTATGCACACACACACACACACACACATATATATATATATATATATATATATATATATATATATAATATATATATATATATTATATATATATATATATATATATATATATATATATATATATAATATATATATATATATATATATATATATATATATATATATATATATATATATATATATATATATATTCCATTATCAATTAATTTTAATAAAAATATTTTTTAAAATGCTAAATTTAATATTTTTTAAAGCATTTTCCTGCTAACCTAGCCTAGAGTAACCTATTCAAACCTTCAAAATTAAAACAATATGAAAAATGGAAATAAAAACGAAATAAAATAAAATAAAAATGAAAATTTTTTAAAAATAATTTAAAATATAATTTAACATAAATAATAAAAATCGTTTCAAAATCAAAATCATTTTAAACAGAGGTATCAGTGGGATCATGAAAAAAAAAAATAATATATAATATATATATATATATATATATATATATATATATATATATATATATATATATATATATATATATATATATATATATATATATATATATATATATATATATATATATATATATATATATATATTCTTATAAGGGTGGAAACTAGACCTTTTCGTCTCTACAACTCTTCCTCTGTTACTGATTCTTTATAATATCTTTCTTGCATTGAATATATATATATATATATATATATATATATATATATATATATATATATATATATATATATATATATATATATATATATATATATATATATATATATATATGTGTGTGTGTGTGTGTGTGTGTGTGTGTGTGTGTGTGTGTGTGTGTGTGTGTGTGTGTGTGTGTGTTCCATTATCAATTAATTTTAATAAAAATATTTTAAAAAATGCTAAATTTAATATTTTATAAAGCATTAGGGCGGGTCGAGACTAATACTTTTGTCAAATTTAGAAATTTCACACTATATGGGGACTCAGAATGATGATTTAACACTGTATGTGAAATATTTCAGTTGTGCGACCCCCCTACCCCTAGCGCATGATCCCCCTATTTTGATGGAAATATATATATATTTTTTAAAATTTCGTCTTATTAATATTCGACTCTGAAAAATCTACCAACTAAATGGATTCAATATTGTATGTAATGTTCTAAAAACAGATACATGAAGTCGCACAGTTTCACACATGAACACACACACATTTATTTTGAGTTCAAATCCGAACTACATCTTAAAGAAATTCTTTTAGTTTCAATTTTGTTGAGTTGCAGTAAACATTTTTTTTATTTCAATGTTTTATTAACGTATAGAACAGACAGAATACTAATATGTACATCTCTGTGTGTTGCTTAGTGATAATTTAATAACTGAAACAGTAACATGTGTTTGTGGTAGTTGTGATATACGTGAAACGCAAATGTCTTGTGTACAATAGTGTATAATTTTATATATTATAAATTATTATAATATATATATATATATATATATATATATATATATATATATATATATATATAATATATATATATATATATATATATATATATATATATATATATATATATATATTAAGGCTTGTAATTCATTATTTGATGAGCCATGTGAATTTCCATCTGCGATGACTCCTTCGAAAGCTGATGTTTACAGGCACTATCTATTTATTACTAAGAGAGAACAGATCGCCACGAACTGATCGAAAACAGCTAAAGATTGTCTTAAAATCGTTGCAAGTGGTGTGATAGGCATTTGAGATAACTTCTCTTTCCCCCACATAGGATTGAATGGTGTATGGCTAAAGGCTGAAAGACCTATGCAATCAGCTTTAAATATAAATAAAACCCCAAATACCTGACGGAATGATGAGTTCTACGAGAAAGACGTTTGTACTTGTAATTGCCATGAAAAGAAAATACCAAGAAAAGACTGTAGATATAAAGATAAAATCCCAATGATTGAATGAGAATCTTTTGTGGAACAGAAAGAACGACGAAATCAACTTGGACCAATTGATGGGGCAACGACTAGTGCCAGGACAAGAACTCAAGTTAGGATGGAGGGCGTTGGTAGCGGCAGGGAAAAAATCATTAATATTGATAGTAGTGTTCCCTCAACTGGCACAGAAGTCGTGGAAGTTACTGAAGAGAAGAGAATAGAAATGGAAGATGGTAATAAGGAAGATAAATATATTCGAGAAATTGAACGAAGTGAAAGTATGCAGAATAGGTTTACATGCAAGAATTTGATATTAACAGCTGACAGATTTCGCTAAGTTCAAGGTCAGCTGCAGCTCTTGTTAACGCAGCAATGAAAGACATGGGAATGTTAAATGAAACCAACATGTTAGATAGAAAGAAGGTGGAGCGAGAGAGAAAGCGAGTTGAGAAAATGATCGTTATCAGTAAGAAAGCTGATAAAAACACAAATTGAATGTTTGGAATTTGATGGCAGAAAAGTCAATACAAAAACTAAAGAAGGAATGAAACACGAAGAGCACTGTGTCATTGTGAAAGAACCATGTGAAATATACCTGACTCATGTTACTCCAGATAATGGAACAGCTCGCTCTATTTCTGAGGAAATTATAACTTTCCTAATAGATTCTGATAGTATAGATTCTCTCTAAGCTTTCCTGTGCGATGGTGCTCCAGTTAACACTGATAAAGTGGGTAGAGTGCTCAGATTGATTGAAATATATCTTGAAAGACCTTTAAAGTGGTTAAATTGCCTTCTCCATGCTAATGAACTCTCATTTAGGCATGTTTTTCAGACAATAGATGGAAAACCATTAGGACCACATACTTTTCAAGGCACTATTGGGAAAGAAATTCAAAAAGATTTAACTAAATGTGAGGTAGTTAACTTTCGCCCGTACAGTCCAGAATTACACAGATCACCAAAGATATTGTTATGCAACTCATTACAGATCAAAAATATCTCTATGACATGTGCCTTAATATAAAACATAGACATGTGTCATCATCATTAGCTAGTGCACTTCATCATTCCAGATGGCTACCAACATCCAATCGAATCTTAAGACTATTTGTATCTACACAGACTCTAGGGGAAACTCTTGAAGACCTAGTAAATACTGTAATTCAAATTTATGCTCCAGGCTTGTTCTGGATAAAAAGTCATCCGAAGGCAACTGATGGAGCCCATAATTTTTGATATTTAATGAATCTTCTTAAGGGAGCAGATATGCAGTGATTCTGAAACGTACACTTCAACAAAATTCCTATTTTCCTCATCCTGAAAATATATTACTAGGGATGATAACAGATGACTGAAAATCGATCAGGAAGTTAGCTGCGAGTCGCAAAATTCAAGCAAGGGGTCAGAATACCACTGAAAGAGCATTTCAACTTCCAAAAACGCTAAACTTTAATGCAGAAAACTACTCGAACATGATCGAATTGGAGAATGAAATATCCACTCAACCACTTTTTCTAACAAGATTTATAATTTTGCAAATGATTCTGTTCAAACAATAAAGTTTTCATGCCACAGCCAAGGAGTTGAGCATGCAGTAAATATTGTAATATAATCTTCTTTACAATAGGATACGAAAACAGACATGAATATATCTTAAATTTAATTGAATTAAGAAAAGAGGTTCCACAGTTTGAGTGGAAAGGTCAGTGGTCCAGTTAATTATATACACTTTTATATATATATATATATATATATATATATATATATATATATATATATATATATATATATATATATATATATATATATATATATATATATATATATAT
>SEYY01004577.1:37500-42500 GCA_009176605.1 Armadillidium nasatum
TTTTAATGATAGTTAAGTCCTATGTTATTATTATTATTAATATTATTATTATTACTCTTATTATTTTTGTTGTTGATTGAATTGTTATTAGATCAAAAGTGGTAATTGTTGTTATCTTTTTATTGTTCTAGACCACTAGGGTTGGAACTAAACTTGGTTCGAATTTTGGGCAATTGTGTCATCTTTGTAGTAATCGATATTTTTATTCTACATTTTCTCGTATAAACATACATGCAACTCTCTCTCTCTCTCTCTCTCTCTCTCTCTCTATATATATATATATATATATATATATATATATATATATATATATATATATATATATATATATATATATATATATATATATATATATATATATATATATATATATATATTTCCAAACAATTAGATTCTAATTTAAAAAACTTATTACAGATCGACGCAGTAAGAATTTTCAGACAGAAAAAAAGACCCTGGTTATTTACATCTCTACCCATATTACATCTTCGATCGGTAAGAAAAATCTTTTTATCTTCCTTGAGCTGAAAATTAACTTTTACTGTACTCTTGTGTATTTTTTTCACTGAATTATTATTATTATTATTATTATTATTATTATTATTATTATTATTATCTCGATTGGGTGAAAAAAAAATTATTTATTTTCCTTTTTTTCCCTTTTCTCGTATTTTTCATTTCATTTATTTCTTTTTATATCACTTTCAATTATTTCTTCTTTCCTTGTTCTGTTTACTGTACTCTTGTGTATTTTTCATTTTATTTCTTTTTATATCATTTTAAATTGTTTCTTTTTCCTTATACTGTTTCTTTTATATCATTTCTGTTTTTCATTTTATTTTTCTTCATTTATTTCTTTTATATCATTTTCAATTGTTTCTTCTTTTCCTTATTCTGATTACTGTACTCTTGTATATTTTTTCATGTATTTCTTTTTTAAATTGTTTCTTTTTCCTTATACTGTTTCTTTTATATCATTTCTGTTTTTCATTTTATTTCTTCATTTCTATTTTTCTATTTAAAATTCATTTATTTCTTTTTTATATCATTTTCAATTGTTTCCTTATTCTTAAAAATTATTTTCATTTATTCCTAGAATCGATTTTATAGTTAAAACATAGTATAATATATATATATATATATATATATATATATATATATATATATATATATATATATATATATATATATATATATATATATATATATATTATATATATATTTTTTTTTTTTTTTTTTTTTTTTTTTTTTTTTTTTTTAAAAATATTTAGTATAAAATAATAATCTTCTATTCTATCATATAAGATGGTTTTTTTAGAAATGAAAAGTAATTAAGACAACGGTTACCCTATATATATATATATATATATATATATATATATATATATATATATATATATATATATATATATATATATATATATATATATATACAGTTTTGTTAAGATGACCCCCCGTAAACGAACCAATGATGATCCCGCTCATGAATCAGGCCCTTCGAGACGGAGAATAAGAGCTAATGACGAAGAAGAAGTCGTAAGGGTAAGAACTTTGAACGTTAATCGAAGGTCGGGACCAATACAAAATGCAAGATACAATGTAAGAGTTAATAACCCTATCATTTTAAATGATTTAGAAAATGGATTTGAAGATGTTATTGAACGTGTTATTGACCAGAATACGCAGAGATATGAGAGAACGTCGTGAGTATTTTGTACGACTTGCCTTTATATTTAACAATGATGATAGGGATTTAGAGTATTATATCCAAGTGCCTCACCGTTATATAGGGGATCCAACAATAAGTAATTATGTAGCAGGAAGACTCGAGCAGTCGTTCCAGAGTGCAGACTCTGCGGCATTTCAAGATTTTAATGTAGATGCACAGATCGCTCACGTACCGCTAGGCAATGGCCCTCTAACACCTAAAGGGGTTACATTTACTGGAAAAATTATTAAAAGACATTTAAAGAAAAGTAGAGCTGATGCAACAGTAGATCTGACAGGCTGCGCTTTCAATGCTCTAGCTGTACTTGAAAAAATAAAAGGAGGAATGGAGATAAGCAATGTTAGCGTTGGATCAATTAGATCCCTTGGAAGCGATATTGCTGAACAATGTGGCTTTAAGTATGAAGAAGTATTTCATGCTGCAAATTTTCAAGAGATTGAAAAAAGGAAAAATATTAGAGTGTTTGTTTTTGGTGCGGACCGTCGTAATGAAGGATTGTTACACGTTTACTACCCAAAAAATACAAACAGAGAGCATCCACTCTTTATTCTGGGGTACGATCATGAAAACACCCACTATTATCCATTCACTGAAGATACCCTCAAGTATTGTATTAAGAGTGTTAATCCAAAAAACATCAGAGGAAGAATTTTCTGTAATTTATGTTATAATTTCACTAACAGACTTGTTCATCATCTAGAATCTGAGTGTGAGTATTCGAAATGTGGGCAATGTTTAAACAGTAATTGTACTAGTGAAGCTCAATTTGATGGAGAATTTAGAACTTGTAACGAATGTAATCGATGGTTCTATGATGAGCAGTGTTACGCATTCCATTTAGCAAACGGTGTTTGCGTGAAGAACAAACTTTGCTCAAAATGTTATAAGCCCAAATTAGCTGATGCTCAGGGTAGGATGCTACATGATTGCGTGAATATTACATGTTCAGTCTGTTATAAGAAATATGATCCCACTCAAGGTATGCATGAATGTTACATTCAGACTCTTCCGAAAAAAGCTAAAGACTGGTATAAGAAAAGAAGGAAGTACCACGTTCTCTATTATGATATAGAAACGTATCAACAGAAACAGCTGGTGGATCCCATAGATGAAACAAACATACAACCGGCTGACGATAATGTAGCGATGATACCCTACATTCTGGTTTCTCAAATTGTATGTCATGAATGTACAGACATTGAAGGAGAAAATGTATGTGAAAAATGTGGGGAGAGAACTAGAGTGTTTGTTGTAAAGGAGGAACAAGAAGAAGAAGAAACCCCTTTCACACATTGCCCCGTAGATCAGTTTATCACTTATCTGCTTGAATTCTCAAAAACACACCAGAATGCTACTATTATTGTATGTGCTCACAATGCAGGGCGTTTCGATGGACAGTTCGTATACGCCCGTTTACTTTCACGTCCTGGTGCTGATATTTTTACTTCGAAACCCTTAAAAAGAGGAACACGTATAATTTCGATGGGGGCATCTCATAACATTTTGTTTAGAGACACCCTACTTTATATGCCTTGCGCTTTATCTAAACTTTCAAAATGTATGGGTCTTGAACGACATTACACTGGCTAAAGGCGTGTTCCCCTATAAATTCCTTACGGAGAGACACCTGAAATATGTAGGTCCGATTCCAGAAATAGAATATTTTGAAACAGAAAGGATGACTGAAAAAGAAAAGAAAGAATTTTTAGAGTATCATGCTGACTTTAAAAATTCAGGAAGGGAGTATGATATTTTACAGGAATGTGTTACATACTGTAAACAAGACGTTTTGATTTTAAGACAGAGTTTTGAAGCTTTTAGGAAAATTTTTATAACGAAATTCCAAATTGACTGTCTTGAAGAGTGTTGCACGATAGCTTCTTTAACTTTTAGAATATTCCGAACGCATTTCATGGGTGAAAACATGATTGCGAGTATTGGGAGAGTAAAAGAGAAGAAGTTTAGTTACGAAGGTATTCGATGGTTGACTTTTCTTGAAAAATACACGGGACAGGAAATAAAGCATGCCAGGAACGGTGGTGAGCGTGTTTTGAAACCCAGAGGGAATATTTCTTTCCCAGATGGGTATTCGAAAATGGATATGCCAACGATTGTCCGGTTACGTGAGTACGTTAAAGATACCGACATTGAGATTGAAATAGAGACTGAAAAGTACGAGAAATTGAGAAGTAATGGTAAAATCATAAGCATACAGGAGCAGCATGAGGGTGATGAAAGAGTAGAAGAGCCTCGTATTCTCCCTGCTAGGGGTCAAGTAATAGCACAACCAATAGTCGAACCTGAAGTTATTGAGTTAAGTAGTGATGAGGAGGAGGGAGAAAACGTACAAATGACTTCAGCGAAACCTATTGAGATAAATTTTAACAATACCATGGAATTGTTAAGTGCACTTAGATCAGCAAACCCCACTAGACCTTCACCTGTTAGGAAAGCAAAGGAAAGACAGGTATTGGTTACGCAGAAAGCTAATTTTGTTGATCTAAGTAGTGAAGAAACACCACTGTTATCAACCAGTTCGAGAGCAAGTGCTGATGATGATATTGACAATATGATAGAATTTATGGGATGAGACACATCCTACAGCGAGTCAGCAAAATGAATTACATTTACTTGACCCTGAGGAAAAAGAAGTAGTTCTTTTGTTTAATGGATGTTTGTTTCACGGTCACGATTGTGTTCCTGAGGGGGTATTATACGACGCATCAAGACTGGATAGGAGAAAGAGCTACCATAGTGCAAGAAGAGAATTATAAGAAGGCAGGGTATGAAGTTATTTCGATTTGGGGCTGTGCATGGGAAAAGTTGAAAAATACTTTACAAATAAAAATAAGGGGAAAGCAGGAGAAAGTAAAATTAGGAGATTATGTGAACAGTGTTTCTAACTCTACAATAAACGCTAGACTAACCCCTGGAGATGCGCTTTTTGGTGGAAGAACAGAAGTTTTCACTAATTATTTTCCGTCTACAGGAGGAAAGATAAAGTTGTATTATTACGATTTTACTTCATTTGTATCCTTTCGTTCAGAAAACTAAGGTGTTTCCAATAGGTACTCCTATGAAGATCGTGGGAGAGAAGGTTACCTTCCATACCAGATTTCATAAATGAGCTCGGAACAACTTATTTTGGTCTTGCGTATATTCAGGTTTTACCTCCTCAGGATTTATATTTCCCTGTTCTTCCATTAAGAGTGAAAGGTAAGCTTGTTTTTCCATTATGCAGATTATGTGCTGAACATGAAAACAAAGATGA
>SEYY01004578.1:15000-21238 GCA_009176605.1 Armadillidium nasatum
CACCTTTAGTATCTTCCGTCGGTACAACTTTCGTTTTGCCTTCCTCTAAAGCTGAACTCTTTGCTCAAAGTTTTGCCTCTAATTTCAATCTTAGACGATTCCGGAGCTATTCCTACTTCTTCAATCCACTCCATCTAAAGACGTCATTTCTGCTCTCTCTGAGCTTAATACAAAGAAGGCGTACAGTCCTGATGGTATTCCTCCTGTGGTTCTCAAAACTTGTGCTTCCGAGCTTGCACCTGCCTTGGTAAACAATTTTGTCTATGTCTTTCTACTTCAACCTTCCTTCTTGCTGGAAACGTGCGCTCATTCAGCCTGTGCCGAAGAAGTGGAACTCCTATCAACCCTCTAACTATCGTCCTATTTCTTTAACTTCCGTTCTTTCTAAAGTTTTCGAATCTATCCTTAACAGAAAGATTTGGAAACATCTCAATTCTTCTAATCTTATCTCTGATCGTCAGTCTGGCTTTCGTAAGAAACGCTCTACTGGTGATCTTCTTTCCCTTCTCTCTGACTCTTGGTCTTCCTCTCTTCTGCATTTCGGTGAATCTTTTGCTGTGGCGCTGGACATACAGAAAGCTTTCGATAAAGTCTGGCACAAAGCTTTGATTTTAAAACTTCCCTCTTTCGATACCTATCCTTCTCTCTGTGGCCTTCTCTCTGATTTCCTTTCTGGTCGTTCTATAGCAGCTGATGTAGACGGCCACCGTTCACACTTCAAACCTATTAATAGTGGTGTTCCTCAGGGCTCTGTCCTATCCCCAACACTTTTCCTGTTTTCCATTAATTATTTCCACTTATTTCATCTATCCAATCCTATACCGATGACTCCATCCTACAAAAGTCCTTTCAATTTGAAAGGCACCCCTCCCAACAACAGTTAATAGATTCAAGGAGCGTTGCCTTGGAGCAACTGATTTTTCTCTTATTTCAAATTGGGGCAGAGAAAACATGGTCGTTTTCAATGCCTCAAAAATTCAATTTCTCTTCTTCTACTCGACACAATCTTCTACACAACTATGATATCTTCTTCGAAAGCACAACTCAAACCTTCATCTCTCCTTAATATTCTCGGTGTTTATTTTTCTCGTGAACTTTCTTGGAAAGATCACATTACCTCTCTTTCTAAACAAGCTTCTAAGAGGTTATGTCTTCTGAGGAGTCTTCAGAGTTTCTTCACTCCGCCCCAGTTGCTTGCTCTGTATAGGGGTGTTGGTCGCCCCTGTATGGAGTCTGCGTCACACATCTTGGGTAGTTCCACTCACGCAGCTCTCCTTGAGACGGTGGAGTCTAGGGTTTTTCGTCTTATCAACTCATCTGCTCACACTATTCCTCTGCAGTCTCTTTCTGCTCGTCGAACTGTTGCGTCACTCTCTCTATACTATCGCTATTTCAATGAACACTGCTCTTTTGAACTCTCCCGTCGCATATCTCCTCCATTGAGAAGAGCTCGTGCGACATGCCTTTCTACACACACTCATCCTTTCTGTGCCCAATTTTCCCACCCCACACTTAACCGCTATGCTCAATGTTACATGTACTCTACTGGTAAATTCGGAACACACTCCCATCATCCATTTTTCCAACTTTCTATGACTTACACACCTCTAAACGCCGTGAAACGGGACATGTCGGCCTTTTAAATTGACCTGATTTTTGAATTGCTCCCTAACTCTGGTGGCAACTTGGTAGGCCTTTGACCTTTGCCCACCAGAATATATATATATATATATATATATATATATATATATATATATATATATATATATATATATATATATATATATATATATATATATATATATATATATATATATATATATATATATATATATATATATATATATATATATATATATATATATATATATATATATATATATTTGTTGATAGAGTGTGAACGTCTGTGTTTAGTTCTCCCCAGTTTTATTTTTTTAAGTGCGCGCGCGTGTGTGTGTGTGTGTGTGTGGTTTTTTTTTTTAAGTTTCTAGTCATTCTCTAGTTTTAATTCTATTTCTGTGTCTAGTTTTAAGCATTTTAAAATTTGTGAAGCGTTTTTGTTTTAGAATTAGTTTTGGTACGTTGAAAATTTTTTAGCCTCCTGCAACTTTTTTTTTTTTTTACTAGACCCAGTATCAAGATAAGTTGTAATTATATTTTCATTTTTTATTAATTTTTTATTTGCCAATTTATTTGTTTGTTTATATGAATATTTTTTTTATTTATTACTCGTTTCTTGTTGTTATTATTATTATTATTTTTTTACTTTTTGCTGCTTAATGTGCTTAATTTGTTTTAACACCCGTTTTAGCCCGTTTACTGGTTGTATATGTACGTTCGTGTGCTTGCGAGTGTACGTAAGTGTGTATGTGAGTGTGGGTGAGTGCTTGTGTGCTCTTCAAATGATGAGATTGAAAGGGCGTGTGGGTGGGTGCAGACGGGGGCTTTCTATTGACTTTGCCAACGACCGTGGCCTTCGTTTTAATCTCGCGCCTGTTGAACACCACCTCTCTACCTCTCGTCCTAACCTATTGCTTCTGTCTGAGACAGGGATTCTTTCTCTAGCAATCTTAATGTCTCTAACTACAACTTTTTTCACAATTTCCGACTAAATGGTGGAGTCTGTGCCTATATTATCATTAACACTCCTGTGACACGTCTCATAAATCTAGAATCTCCTAATTTCGATGTTTTATGGATTAAAATCTGTCTTCCTACTACTACAATTATCTTGGGTTTCTGCTACTGCTCCCCTAATGGAACAGATATTTCAGTTCTTTTTCAATATCTTACTACTTCTCACGAGACTGTTACTTCTTCTCATCTAAATGCTGAAGTCCTCTTTTTAGGGGACTTCAACGTACATCACACTGAATGGTTGGGCTTCTTTCATACTGATACCGTTGGGAGGAAAGCCAAATCATTCAGCATTCTCAACGATCTGGAGCAGTTGATTAGGGAACCCACACATTCCAGATCGTCCTAATCAATTCTTGGATACACTTGATTTATGTTTCACCACTACTCCTTCTAGTTATAAATACATCATTTTCCCTCCTATTGGTAACTCTGACCATACTCTTATAGCTCTTAGTTATAATGCTTTCTCTCCAACAGCTCCAACATGCCCTAAACGTACTTTCTTGCACTTTAATCGGGCTAATTGGGGGGCAATGCGCCGCTTCTTTGCTAACTATCATTGGAGTGAATCTTGCTTTATCTCTGTGGATGCTTCTGTCTCTGCTGAAAAGGTAGGGGCAGTGATCCTTGATGGGATGAGCAGATTCATTCAATCTTCAACTAAATCATTTTCTCCTCAAAATCCATGGTTCGATGGCAACTGTTCTCTTGTCCTTCGGGAAAGAGACAATGCTTACCGTGAATAGAAAAACTCTAATTCTCCAATCACTCTTGCTTATTTTCATTCAGCTCGGAATTGTTGCAGGGATGTTCTTCGACGGTCTAAGCGTGCTTTCATAAAAAGGAAGTGCGCTGACCTCCATGGCTCTCCTACTGATAAAGATTTCTGGCCTCTTGTCAAAAATATCACCAATAACTTCTGTAAATCTGTCTTTCCCCCTCTTATTCGCTCTGAAGGTTTTATTATAAATACTCCCTCTGAAAAGGCTAATCTATACTGCCTCCTTTTCTCATCTAATTCCACCTTCTGGCATCCCTCCTCCTACTCCTTCTCCTCTCAGGTGTCCCATGTCCCTGCCTGTAATTACTCATGATCATGCAGGTGCATGGGATCCTGAAATCTATGAACATCAGGAAGGCCAGTGGCCCGGATGGCATTCCTCCTCATGTTCTGAGGGAGGGTGCTTCGAGTTAGCGCCTGTCCTCGTTCAACTCTACTCTTTATGCCTTAATACTAATACTTTTCCTCATTGCTGGAAGCGTGCATTTGTTCAGCCGATCCCGAAAAAAGGTAGCCGCTCTGACCCTTCTAACTATCGACCTATAGGCTCTCACTTGTGTTCTGTTTAAAATTTTTGAAACTCTCCTCAACTCTCATTTCCTGGATCATTTGGAGTCTCATTCTCTTCTCTCACATCACCAGTATGGCTTTCGACGCTCGAGGTCTACTGGTGACATACTCTCCTATCTTACTGATCTATGGTCTTCTGCCCTTAGGGTCTACTGGGAGTCTTGTGTGGTGGTGCTTGACATATCCAAGGCTTTCGACCGGTATGGCATGCGTCACTGCTCTCCAAGCTCGCTTCGTTTGGGTTTCCTCCTTCTCTTTGCTTACTCTTGTCTAGTTTCCTCTCAGATCGTTCCATTTCGGCACTTATAGATGGAGTGACCTCTTCCTCTTTTTCTGTCAACTGCGGTGTTCCTCAGGGTTCTGTTTTATCTACAACCTTATTTTTACTTTTCATTAACGATCTTCTCAACTGCACTTCTAACTCTGTTCACTCTTATGCTGATGACTCAACTCTACATTCTTCCACTCATTTCAAATCTGCTCCCTCTTTTGCTTCTAGAGTTACTTTTCGTCTTCTCTTTCCGATTCTATTCTTGCCGATCTGGATGGGATTTCCGGTGGGGTCATAGCAACCTTACGATATTCAACTCTTTAAAAACTCAACTTCTTCACATCTCCCTCTCAAAAACACCTCCTGTATTTAATCTTCCACTTTTCAAGGCTTCCGTCTGTGCCTACCTGAGGGATGTGCGTTAGGTCTGTGTTTGAATGAGTTTTTTTTTCATTCTGTGTGTGCCCCCTTCTTGAAAATGGCTATGCCCGTGAGTGGTGGCGTTCTGTAAATATATATATATATATATATATATATATATATATATATATATATATATATATATATAATATATTATATGAGCTCGTTGCGCTCTTAAAACAATGGGGAAGCGCAAGAGCGCTAGTCATTTACCTAGATTACAAATTGCGATCTTGCGCTTTAACTTCCGCTTTTGCCCGTCTCTGATATATATATATATATATATATATATATATATATATATATATATATATATATATATATATATATATATATATATATATATATAACCGCCAGTGGTTCCATGTAGCGAAAAATATATAAATAGCCTGCAGGAAAAATTTCAAAAGAATATCCGATTAGAATAATAAATTTATTAACATCCAAAGTTTCTTAAATTCTCTTTAAAAAGAGAACAAATATTAATTCGAACACTAGATGCTTCGGAAATTCCCAGGAATACGAAGGAAAAGATCCTTGTAGAAGGCAGTGCAGCTTCCCTTCAGCAAGCCTCTTGCCACCAGATAGAACTAAATATAAAAATGAAGGAATATTTTAGTTATTAATATGAAAATTTGTGCTTAGGTGTAAAATTTAAAAATATAAATTATCAGACTTCGCACAAAATGTGAACAATTTAAAATATATATGTACGAAGAATGAAATATGGAAATTTTTTATACACTCAAGCAAATATAAATTTATAAGTTCTATCCTTTTATTTATTTGGGATTGAGGTGCTAGGATAATAATATTAAATATTAAAATTGAGAAAACATTTAACGCACAAGCACTGTTTATGAGAGAAACGTACCTTTATTCCCAAAACAATCCTTTGTTGGTCAAGATGAAAAAGTTGCTGGAGTTATATGACTATGCTCATCTTCATCCCGACAGCTCGCAGAAGGGTGGCCAAAACGATCTTCTAGGTGTTCATGAAGATCAATCTAAAATTCTCTAAAGTAGATTATACACATATTCACAAAATATATATCTCAAAATGGAGAGACTTTTCTTTCGACTGTTGTAGTCTTTTCACTCTTTCGACTGTTACGACTTCGAGTGATTTGAATGACACTAAAGACTGTAGTGTCTCGACTCAATTCAATGACTTAATGTGACTAATCAAATTATGATTCTCTCTAGTTGAACAAATTTAAATGACTGACTTTGTAGAATCAAATTTATGCGACTAACTGTAGTTGAACCAATTTAAATGACTGAGGATTTATGACTGACTGTATCAATATATATCTAATCACTGGCTGATCATCATGAAATTGAATAGATTTTAATATTGTAAAATGGTTGGTTGCTTGGTATTTTCAACGTACAAGCCCTTAAAATGTTGAGAAACCAACCAACCAACCAACAATTTTACAATATTAAAATCTATTCAATTTCATGATGATCAGCCAGTGATTAGATATATATTGATACAGTCAGTCATAAATCCTCAGTCATTTAATTGGTTCAACTACAGTTAGTCGCATAAA
>SEYY01004579.1:2500-7500 GCA_009176605.1 Armadillidium nasatum
TTTTTTTTTTTTTTTTTTTTTTTTTTTTTTATTTTATCTAATAATTAAATGATAATTGAATGATAAAATGTTAGTAATTATATAATAAAATGATACCGTAGGGCGGTGTTTTTTGAAATACCGTATTCTGGTAAAATGCGTGAATATTATAATCATTAAATCAATAATAATGATGCTATAAATGATAAGAATTTCTACTAAAATAATAGTAAAATGAAAATGATAATAATAAAATGATAGTAATAATAAAATAAAGTGTTTTAAACAGAAATTCAGTAATTTGCTTATCGCTATACCGAGGGAAAGAAAATTAAATACGGTATGAACGAGAAAACCTAATAAACATAATACTAAAGATAATATAATTTTTCCTTTCCAGTTTCTTTTAAATTTGCACTCGAAATGAAAAATTATATAAGCCCGTGCATATTCTTACTCTATACTAAATGCATAATAAATTATGGATCCCTAAAATTTAATATGGAGAAAACCAGTAAATAATAATAATAATAATAATAATAATAATAATAATAATAATAATAATAATAATGTCAGACTTTACATTAGGGGCCATGCATAACTCAAAAAGTACTAAACGTACATTAAAAAGGATTATATTTTTGAAATCCTTGGAAAATTTGCAGTAAGAAAACTATAATAAAACTTTTAAAAAATGTTAAAATAAAAAAAAAAAAATGGAAACTGTACGACAAGTTGTTATTAAAAAGTAGGACATGTAAAAAACCGAACATTTGTCAACGGGGGGCTCTGACCCCCGTACCCCCCGACCCGTGAGTGATGATGATACTGTAAACTACTTTTCTTGTAATAATAATAATAAACACTAATATCAAACACAGCAAGCTTTATAAAATCGAAATCGATCATTTTCTTGTCGACAATTTTCCTCTTTCCTCTGAGTTGGATGAGTTACCAATTGCCGGACGTACAATTCTTGTGAGGCTTATAAAGAAGTAAAATTTACTTATGTAATAAAATTTATTATAAGAATTTATTTTTTATCTCCCAATTTTTCTTACCTAAAATTCGACAAGGATTTCAAAAATATAATCCTTTTTAATGTAGGATTAGTATTTTCTGAGTTATGCATGGCCCTTAATGTAAGTCTAATAATAATAATAATAATAATAATAATAATGGAGAAAATAACCTAAATAATATGAAATTAAAATTTAAAACGTGTAATTATAATAAATAAAAAGAAAACCAAAAAATATTACCTCTCTTCCCCGTTCATTTTAAGCAAGAGAGGTCTAGGATGAGACAGCGTGGGTCATGTGGAGGAGGGAGATAAATTTATTAGGCGAAGTAGAAGGTGTTGAGAAAATGACGTCATGTACAAAGAGTTTTGGTAGTTCTTTAAAGAAGCAACGTACTCAAAATATTAAAAGAAAATAAATTGTAGGATATAATTTTGGTATTTAAAATAAACTCTTTTATTTTTAAGTGTATAATTAAATGCAAACATTTATATATATATATATATATATATATATATATATATATATATATATATATATATATATATATATATATATATATATATATATATATATATATATATATATATATATATATATATATATATATATATATATATATATATATATATATATATATATATATATATATATATATATATATACATATTGCACAGAGTTTAGTATGGATATCTGTATGACATTGTGAATTATTGGAGCTATGCGACCTCCCCTACCCCTCGCATACTACCCCCCCTAAAATGAAAAAATGGATAAAAATTGAAATTTTCATTATTGAAAAGGCTTTAATGTTAGGAATGGAATTGAAAAGAAACTGAATTTATTTTTGAATAGAAACTAGTGCTAGATATACTATATTATACAAATATATGTATCTTACCTTTACAAAACTTCTTACAATTACTTTTATTGATCTTTGTATTCAAAAGTTGGCATAGATTTCCTTGATTCTATGATATTCAGAATATATTTATGTCTCTTTTCATAGCCAATTCGATCTTCTGAGGCTCTAGTGACTAAGCTATTTGCACGTTCCAACCCTTGGGTGTGACAAGGATTAGGAGGAAGTTCGATGGGTTTTATCATAGCTTGAAGTAGATCTTCATTTGAAAAATCTTGTAAGAGTTATGGGGAAGTGACGGTTTCCTTGTTCCAGTCGATCATCTCAGTATAAGCATTAGCATTGAAATTAATATTATTATGGCAAGTCAAAGTTTCTTATTGGTCCTCTTCTTGTTCTTGCATTTATTATACGATCAACAGCTGTCTTTCTAATTTCTACCCTACGATCTGTGATCATTGAAATCAAAATGTTTTCTGGATGAGCAAAGTAAGCATTGTTCCTGAGAACATTTTCCATGATTATGCGATGCTCCTCCCTCTGATTTCTGATGAGAGAAATTAAGTAATAAAAATTCATGGCACCGTCTGTAGCTTTTGGATGTGATTTAATCCGAAACCAACCTTTGGCATATACTTCTAATATGATCTTAATTAAATCCTGGATATTTTTTTCTGGGTTTGTTGTTGAAACTTATAACCGGAGGATTCTATTAGATCTTGTGAGCCATCTCGCATGATGCAAAGCTCCTGGAGATTTTAAGGCCAGCTCCTTTGAAATGGTGCCAGATTTTATTCCAACGCACATCTCGTAGAGATATTTTTGATCATTATTGAGATCTTTAACTATTTCTTCAGGAACTTCAATTTTACCTTGCACAGGTGTAAATTCAATGATTATTGCTTGCGTTAAATCGTGACTTATTTTATTTCCGATCAAACCTTTTAAGCTTTTCGTACCCATTGTTTTGCCGTCAATACTTTCGAATAAATGTGTAAAGGGTAATTCATTAGCATGCAGAAGGCATATTAGCCACTGAAGAGGAGCCTCAATGTGAATTTCAATTAATTTTATTATAGCACTTATACGTCCTGTATTTACAACTGTTCCATCACAGATAATTAATTTAAGTGAATTAAAACTATGCGTATCAGTAAGAAATGTGACTAATTCATCTGCTATGCATCGAGCGCTTCCGTTGTCAGGAGTGGTGTGATCCATGTAGATATCACCAGGTTCTTTAACAACGACGATGTGTTCTTTATGTTCTGCCCCTGTAAGTGTTTTGGTTTGATCTTTTCTTCCATCAAAACCCATGCACATAATGTTTTGGTGCTGCAACTTTAGTAAAGTCTCTTTTCTCAATCTCAACTCTTTTTCTTTCCCTTTCTACTTTCTTTCCATTTAGCATATTGCCTTGGTTGAGGATCCCCATATCTTCCAAAGCAGCATTAACAATTGCAGCAGCAGCACTACTACTTACGCTGTATCTGTCTGCTGTCACAGACAATTTATCATATGTAAATATGTTTTGATTGTTTTCTCGTAATTCGAAATCCGGAAGAAAAGATGAATCACTTCTTGTCTCACTTTCATTATTTTCGTGAATGTCGTCAGAAGAATCAGAGTTACTATATGCAGAACTACTAGCAAAACCACTACATGACATTTTTGCACGTTCAAGGATTTCATATCTTTCATGAGTTCTTTTTCTTGCTGCAAAGTAGTGACCCTATCTATTGCACCAAGCTGGTTAATTCTTTGTTTTTTTTCAATCAAACGATTCCCACTCGATCATTGGAATTCGAATATCACATCTACAATCAGTTCTGCTGATTTTCTTATCAAAGAAGGTACATGTACAGTCGTGAACAAAAGTTCGTTCCTATTGGGCTGGAAATAAATATTTATATAAAATGGAAATCATTTCATAAAAGCTCTATTTTGAATAAAAAGACAATAAAAACATTGAGAGGGGCTTAATTGAACTGTTTTTGGCTGAACCTGAAATGATCCCCATTTTATATAAATATTTATTTCCAGCCTAATAGGAACGAACTTCTGTTCACGACTGTACATATATCAAACATCTCATCAAATGTCATAAGCTTTTACATAGAAATTTTATTTCTTTGTTTGATTGGAACTTTTTTGAGTTTGGTAGCTGACATTATCAAACGTTCAACTTTCATAGCAATTGCCTCGAACGATATATAAGGAAATGAAAACACATTCTAAATGTGTTCGACATCTTTCGCTACTATTCTGTAACGTTATTTTGCCCTTCGATTTCATTTCTTCTCTATTCCTTACAAATAAGTAATGACGAAAGACATTAGCCTTCGAAGGGACCATCGAGGTTGGAAAGAATGTCGACTGATCAAATGAGGCATTGTGAGTTTTACTTCTAGTTGACATCTTCATTATTATTATTATTATTATTATTATTATTATTATTATTATTATTATTATTATTATTATTATTATTATTATTATTAATGTATTAAGATAGTGAAAAATATTTGCAATTAGACTTTATCTGAGAAAGGAAAAAAAGTTTGTAATCATATAAATGATATCCATTGAAACTTAACATTTATTAGTGCTTGGTAATCAATGAGCATTATATGTATCCCTGCGATCTTTGTTCAGTGGTCATTTGTGAAGTGTTCATGACTCTCAAAGGCATATTAGAAGATAACATTCCTTAATTAAAACCTACCAAGTTCAATGGTTTTAAGTTCAAACTAGTTGTTTGCAATCCCCAATGAACTTAGGCAAAAAGGGGGCTGGGCATGCGAGGAGTACAGGTGATCGCATATGATTCAAATTTTACAACATTACTCACGACGACATAAAGAACTACGTGCAAAGTGTGGAATTATAAAAATAGAAAATTATATATGTTTCGACCCTTCCTTATTTATATATATATATATATATATATATATATATATATATATATATATATATATATATATATATATATATATATATATATATATATATAATATAGGAACGCAAACATCCGCATCCGCATGAGAAACCACGGATATTAAAAATTTGACATCCAATATATATATATATATATATATATATATATATATATATATATATATATATATATATATATATAT
>SEYY01004579.1:12500-17500 GCA_009176605.1 Armadillidium nasatum
ATGATTTAGAGAAGAAGGTTTATGAGTGAAACCCTAGAAAGAGCATCAATATTCAGGATGAATTTATGAATGATAAACGTAAAAAAAAATTTTAATCTAAAACAGTTTTTTGATTTTTTGATTTTTTCCATTTTTTTTTTTTTGTTTTGTTTATGAAGGCCAAGGATGTTTATAAAAGGAGAGAAAAAAGAACCATCGAAGAAAAAAGAAAAGTTAGAGGTGTCTTTGAGAGGGAGATTTTATATTGTCAAAGAAGATTGAATTTTTAAAGAATTTCAGACTTGAGACGACCCCTTGGAAATTTTTCCAGAGACTCAAAGGTTTGAATCAGGAATCATAAAGTTGAACGAACTAGATTTCCAGGAAGCAAGATTTGAATGAGTTGGAGGTTGAGTCATCGGCATATGAATGTATAGGTTAGATGAACAGCTGAGAAGATCATTAATGAAAACTAAGAATAGAGTAGGAAAAGACACAACAAAAAAAAAAAAATATATATATATATATATATATATATATATATATATATATATATATATATATATATATATATATATATATATATATATATATATATATATATATATATATATATATATATATATATTATATATATATATATATATATGCTCTGTATCTTTCACTTTATTAACCATGTCAAACCTGCAGCTTGTATAGATAATCATACACACACACCACTCTTACATAAGACTTTTATTTTTAAAGTTATGATTATTATTATTTATTATTATTATTAATATTATTATTATTAATATTACTATTACTATCATTATTATTTATTTGACTATTGAACCTACATTTTATAAGTTATATCCAATAAACATACGTCTCTACCAAAATATACGTGCAAACATACATGATATCATACGTAGTCACACTCACATACATTCACCCACTCGTGCAATCTCTAAATAAATAGTTTTTCTTTTAAATTTCATAGGTTTAAAACACAAAAACACTTAATTTCATTGGTTTAAAACATAAAAACACTTTCCTTCATTGGCTTAAAACATTAATTAAAACAACCACATCATAACTTGGGAGTGGGAGACCTCCAATATTGAGGATGGTGCAGCCAAGGGGTCTCTTCTTCTAAACATCATCTCTTGCTCTTACCCGAAACTCAGATGTTTGGGTGTGCTGACAGCAAACTCTATTCTTTTACCTCCTACTGTCTCTAATCTCAATTTTCGGCTAAAGATAGATTTTGGGAAAATGTGCGCAACCATGTTGTTTGTTTTCGTGTCTCTAATTTGGAGTCTTCTTAATTCTCTACTTTATGGCTTACGTTCTCTTGCAATTCTAATACTAACTTTATTTGTTATGTCTATTTACCTCCTAATTCTACTGACTATAAAATTTTACTTGACTACTTAAACTCCAAAATAGAACACATTCTTGCTTCTTTTCCTTTCTCCGAAAATCATTTTAGATGATTTCAATGTTCACCATTGTCAATCGCTTTCTATCCAGAGAAATCTTGAGCAGTTGATGCAACTTCCTACCCGTATTCTTGACCGTCTTGGTGATGAACTCAAAATACTTGATCTTTTCTTCACCTCTTATCCTTCTCTTTATACTGCTAAATTCTTTCTTCTTCTGGGTTCATCCGATAGCCTTCTTATTTTCAATTCTTGTTCTGTCTCTTCAAGTATTAACTCAAGAACGGCCCCAACCTTCGGAGAGGAGACTTTTCTGTCATATAGGTGCTCCTAACTGGTATGACTCGTGGTTTTATTTCACTGATTTCTTATCGAATGATTACTGCTTCCGTGGGTGAGATCCCTTGGAATGTGCTGAGAGCATAACCGAGGTGATCAGTACATGATCAGAAATCCTAAATGAAGGACGTAAACATGAGAAATTCAAATTTTTCGAAACCCAGGTGATCAAGAGAAAATCTACGTAGATGAAAACCACGTGATCACAGTGTCGTGGTGACCCAGCGCCATGACGTCCCAGAGTCAGGTGTGTGTTTATGTGTGTATTTGTGTTTGTGTATGTATGTCCATGTGTGCATGCGTTCATGGAGCCTTCCAGTACTGAAATGTTGCAAAAAGGGTCTTGCAATAGAGTTTACCCTCAGTGCTAGCTGTCGTTGACATTTGCACTCCCATCGTACCAAGTGTGCTTGACATAAGCTAGAGATGCCACCTTCTAAGACTTGCTATAAATTGCTAGGAAATACTTGAAAAGGCTAGAAAATACTAGAAAAAGCAGAAGCTAGGCACTTTATCTGGTACTGACGTTCCATGAGCATAGGAACCGGAAGGGAAGTGCCAAAGAGAAGGTGGCATGTTCCTGACGGCAAGTTTTATTTTATTTTTTTTTAATATTTTTTTTACATGTTACCACCACTCACGAGCAAAGCCATTTTCAATTAGGTGGAATAATTAAAAGATAAAAGAAAACCCATCCAATCCCGAACCTATAGTAGGTCCCTCTGATTGGCGCAGACAGAAGATTTAAGGAGGAATAGGTTAAATACAGGAGAAAAACAGACGAACGTAGGGGATTCCAAAGAACCGAGGTGGCTAGAAAGAAGGAGGTTCCACAATGTGCAACACTGATTTAATATGCTAAGGAAGGCCCCCCTTATGCTGCGATGGTGAGGCAGTGGTGATGGAATGGAAGTCTTTTACCCTCTCCAAAAGAAGGGTGGAATAGGAACTACTAAAAATGTGAGAACAGTACTCCATACAAGGACGGATAAGACACTTATATGAGTGGAGTAACCGTTCGGAAGAACAAAATTCCCGCAATCTGGAATGAACTCCCAGCATTTTAGAGGCCACCTTAGCAACCGTTGTAATATGAGGTTTCCAAGATAATGTATTGTTTATGTTCAAACCATGAATATTTATGTTGATCACAGGTGAGACGGGAGAGCTGTCGAAGGAGATAGGAAAGTTAGGAGGTGTTTTAGAGAAAGAGAGAGATGTGAAGAAGTTGTTTTCAAGGAGTTGAATTTCACAAGGTTGCTATGACTCCATCAGAAAATCCAATCCAGAACGGTAAGAATGGAATCAGAAAATTGAAGACGAGAAGCAACTCTAGAAGCAAAAGAGGGAGCAGATTTGAAATGATTAGAAGAATGGAGAGTTGAGTCGTCGGCATAAGAATGAACAGAGTTTGAATTACATCTGAGGAGTTCGTTGATGGAAAGTAATAATAAAGTAGGAGATAGAACAGAACCCTGAGGAACACCACAAATAATAAGGAAAGAAGAAGTCGCTCCATTAGCAAGTGCTGATATTGAGCGATTTGAAAGGAAACTAGACATGAGTGAGCAAAGAGAAGGAGGAAACCCAAAGGAAGGGTGTTTAGAAAGTAGCGACGCATGCCATATCCGGTCAAAAGTCTTAGATATGACAAACGCCACCACACAAGACTCCCCGTAGTCCCTAAGGGCAGAAGACTATAGATCATTAAGATAGGAAAATATGTCTTTAGTAGATCTCGAGCTTTGAAAGCCATATATTGGTAATCTGAAAGAAGGGTGTCAGATTCCAAATGATCAAGGAAATGAGAGTTGAGGAGAGTTTCAAAGATTTTAGATAGAATACAAGTAACAGATATCGGGCGATAGTTAGAAGTTTCAGAGCCACTATCTTTATTCAGGATTGGCTGAACATATGCGAGCTTCCAATACAAGGGAAAAGCAGTAGTATTACGGCTTAGAGAGTAGAGTTGAACGAGGACAGGCGTAAGTTCAGAAGAACACTCCCTCAAAACACGAGGAGGAATGACATCCGAATCACTTGTCTTCCGTTTGTTCATAGATTTCAAGATCCTATGCACGTGATCATATAAAATTATGAGTAAGACATGGGACACTTGAGAGAAGAAAAAGTAGGAGAAGGGATGCCGGAATCATCCAACGTTGAAATAGAAATAGAAATTGAAAAAAGGAGTCCGAAGAGATTTGCTTTTTCAGTAGGAGTGTTAGTTACAGATTCATTATATCGAATAAGAGAATTAAAGAAAGATTTGCAAAAGTTGTTAGAGATAAATTTGGCAAGAGACCAGAAATTTTTGTCAGTAGAAGAACCAAGGAGGTTAGATCACTTACTTTGGGTGAAAGTACGCTTGGCTTCTCGAAGTATATCCCTTCAACGATTCCGATCTGAATAAAAATTAGCAAAAGTGAAAGGAGAAGAGGAAATTTTCCACGCTCGATACGAACTGTCTTTCTCCTGAATGGCAAGAGAGCAGGCGCCATCAAACCATGGATTTTGGGGAGAAAAGGATTCAGTTGAAGAGAGAATGAATCTGTTCATCCCATTAGATCCCACTGCTCAAACTTTTTTGGCGGACACCGAAGAACCATCAGTGTCAAAGCAGGATTTATTTCAAGAATAGATGGCGAAAAAAGCGACTCAGTGTCCCTATTAGCCCGATGAAAGTACCAGAAAGTACATATAGGGCAAGGTTTGAACTGCTGGATAGAAGGTGTTAAACTTAGAGGGAAAATGGTGTAATTATAACCAGGAGTAGTAGTGAAGCACAAGTCAAGCGTGGTTAAGAATTGGTTAAGACGATCTAGGATGTGTGTAGATTAATAATCAATAGTTTTAGGTCATGGAGAATACTGAATGATTTAGTCTCCTCCCCACCTGTATCAGTATGAGAAACGTCCGACCACTCAGTGTGATGTACGTTGAAATACCCTAAATAGAAGACCTCAGCATTTGGATAGGAAGACGTAACAGTCTCGTGAGAGATAGTTAGATATTCAAACAGAGCCGGAAAATCAGTTCTACTAGGGGAACAGTAGCACAATGGTTGCTAGGGTGGCTTCAAATAAGCTGGGGGTTCTGTTTAGACTGCGAAAAATTTTTTCATCCTCGCAGTTACTCCAATTATACAAGGGACTCATCCGCCCTTGTATGAAGTACTGCTCTCATATCTGGGGTGGCTCAGGTTTCACCCGTCATATAAGGTTGAGTCAAAGGCTAAAAGACTTGTAAACTGTTCCG
>SEYY01004580.1:10000-12500 GCA_009176605.1 Armadillidium nasatum
CACAAATTTATTTATTTATTTACATATTTATTTATTGAGTGTTTTTATTCTGAAAAACCAAAATCGAAGAATTATTTACAGTAACTGAAGTGCATTTAATTATGATTAAAATGGAAATTCTTTTTAAGGCCAAATATTTAGAGCTTTTTTTTTTTTTTTTTTTTTTTTAATTTTTTTTTTTTTTTTTTTGAAGGCAATAGTTTTTCAATGACGATAATCCTTAAAGGAATTTTGCTTGATTCAGAACAAAAAAAACAAAAAAAAGTCTCTAAGCTCTAAACTAAAGAGATTCTTTGATTTATTGCTTGAACCTTGCTTGATTTTATTTACAAGCACACACCTGCTTTCATAGATCTACCAGCTTAGCAAAAAAAAAAAAAAAAAATATTAAAAAATTTTAAAATATTATTCCCCATCATTATAGAATTAATTATTATATATTATAAGATATATATAATATATATATTATTATATAATATATATATATAATATATATATATATATATATATATATATATATATATATATATATATATATATATATATTATATATATATATATATATATATATATATATAGTGTGTGTGTATATATATATATAATATTTGTTTATTTTTTTTTATATACACATTTTTATATTTTTCATTTTTAATGGATAATAAATTTGGCAAGAGGCATAAGTACGTAAACATATATATATATATATATATTTATATATATATATATATATATATATATATATATATATATATATATATATATATATATATATATATATATATATATATATATATATATATATATATATATATATATATATATATATATATATATATATATATATATATATATATATATATATATATATATATATATATATATATATATATATATATATATATATATATATATATATATATATATATATATATATATATATATATATATATATATATATATATATATATATATATATATATATATATATATATATATATATATATATATATATATATATATATATATATATTACAGAAGAAATTCATTTGAAAATGCAGGTGTGCTTGAAAAAAAGCAAGCAAGAACTAAGCTTGAATCAAGCATCAACATCTGTTGAGTTTCAACCTCTGAGTTTTTTTCATGTTCAATGCTTGTTGGAAGCATAACTTCCTGAAAGGATAAAAATTTTCCCATGACGAATTTAACAAGCAAAATGAATATTTGATAATCAGGACGTGTTTCTACTAAATTTCTTTAATTTAATAATAATAATAATAATAATAATAATAATAATAATAATAATAATAATAATAATAATAATAATGAATGAATAATAATAATAATAATGATAATAATAATAATAATAATAATAATAATAATAATAATAATAATAATAATAATAATAATAATAATAATAATAATAATAATAATAATAATAATAATAATAATAATAAAGAATAATAATAATAATAATAATAATAATAATAATAATAATAATAATAATAATAATAATAATAATAATAATAACAATAACTACTTTTGTCACAAAGATATAGAATTAATTTATTGTTTAATTATAACTTGATTCTAGTTCTGAAATTTGTCTGTGTATCGAAATTCTAACAAAATATTATATTGATTATTTGATCACAAAGCAATTATTAAAAGGAAAAAAAGGTTATCAGTAAATCGAACCACAAATTTAAAAAGTTTAGAGTATTTTTATTCTGAAAAACCATAATCGAAGAATTATATAACAATAATTAAAGTGCATTTAATTCTGTAATAAAATTTAAACTTTTTTAAGGCCAAAAATTTAGAACAGTTTTTGGTATTTTTTTGAAGGCAATATTGACGTGCATTTAATTCAAAATAAAATCTAAATTTTGCTCGAGTCAAAATTTTAGATTTTTTTTTGTGCTTGCTTGAAAGCAACAGCTTAGTAAACACTAATGGAATTGCTTGAACCAGAATAAAAAAAATCTTTAAGCTTTAAAGCAAACAGATGTTTTGATTTATTGTTTGATTCTTGCTTGGTTTTGTTCTCTAGCACACCTGCCTTCAAACACCTCCCGTTTACCGTGGCTCAAACGGTAAAGTGATTGACTCACGTGCTTGAGGGCGCCGGTTAGATCCCACTTCGGGATCCTAGGTATATACTACCTAGAAAAGTTCCTCTCCTAGAATAGGGCAATGCCCGTGAGATGTGAACTTTTTAACAAAAAAAAAAAAAAATATAAAAAAATATAAATTATTCTAGAAGAGAATGAATGGAGTTGCCAGAATTTATTTATTCACTTATTTGTTTATTTAGTTAGATATTTAGTTAACTATTGCAAGTTATTATTTTGAAGAAAGAAATAAAAATACTGGACTTAAATTATAATTAAGTGTGATGCATTTTAAAGTTTTCAATACTAATTTAATTCTTTAAAAAATAATTTAAAAAAATAAATTTAAAAAAAATTAATTTAGTTTACAAACAAATCTTGATTTATTA
>SEYY01004580.1:22500-27895 GCA_009176605.1 Armadillidium nasatum
AAATAGCTTACAAGAAGCTAAGAAGTGCTAAAGTTCTGAAGATAGCGAAGCAGGAAATCCCGCCAAAAGGATTACACTTAAAGATCCAGGCGAAGTGCAAAAGTCACAATTTGCAAAATTGAAAAATCTCTCTCTCGACCGACCCAAAAGAATTCATCTCAGAAGACCCCATCGCAAGCCGCAAGGATTCCCGAGACAAAAAGACGCAATAAAATAGATGCCCTAGATTCCGTCGAATCTATGTCATCCAGGATTTCGATCCAATAGAGAGAGAGAGCCGCGTCTGTTTTGTCGAAAAGAGGGAAAAATCCGGAGGAGCATCTGGAGGAACGCTTGGAGGAACTTGAACGACTACGAGAGCGATTAAGGATCTTCCAGCTACCAGACATCTCACATAGAAGGATTCCACAAAGACGAGGAACCCATAGGCAACCCATAAGGATTCGAGGAAACCCCAAGAATTACATTGGTCATTCGAGTGGTCACGACATCGATTCTCTGGAGAGGTAATATAATAAATATACCAAAGGGTGATATATATAAATATATATAATATATATCACAGCCTCTAAATTATTGTAAAATTATTTTATATATATAAGCTAGCCAGGATTATTTATTAATGCCCAGTGAAGTGAAAAAAAGTGAATTCCCATAGCTAGGTTCCACAATAGAAAATTTGTATAAATTTTCTGAAAGAATTTCCAAGTTGCAAAATATTCCAAAATTAGATACATACATTTAAATTATCTAAAATATAAATAAAGGTCGGATAGAGCATATATATATATATTGCAGAAAAAAATATTTTATCATTTTTATAAATCATTTCGTTAAATCACAAGCTTGTCGTGTGAATTTGTGTGGAAAGGAACGATCATAAGTACACATGCAGAAAGACCTCATAAGTGTGAATTTTATATTCGGATTTATTTGTGTGTATTTGCTTATAATAATTCTGTGTATAAAATTGAATAAGCGGATTGAAAGATATCTGTTCCCAAGAGAGGAAGATCCGATTTGTATATCATCCTTAAGAAGTGCCTAAATAATTAAATAATTCTCACATTAATAATTTAATCTTCTATTAATTTAATTCTTCTATTCATTACATTTAACGCCTCTATTTAAAAGCTACGAACCGAAAGAGATATAATCTCCAATCTAAAGGAAGCGATTTCCGCTGTGAGACATTGAGTCAGACTCTTGTTGTTCATTTTATTTTCTTAAGAAAATATTTCGAGACAGCTGATTCACTCACTCTGTACACACACACCAACAATATAAAAGAGATACACAAACAAACCACCAACTTGCTTTATTATTTAACAACAGAATTGATTTCATATTTGAATGGAACAAATTATATTCGAATTTGTAACCCAAGTTTGAATGTATATTTGCTTGTATTTGTGTGAACGAATTTTGTTGTGAATTGAAGAAAGTTTGTTTAATTGTGTACGTAAATTCTCTCATGCTTATATATATTGATATATATATGCATCTTTATTAAAACCATAAAAGAAAAGTGTACAATAAATATATATATACAGCCGAAATCTAGTTTTAAGTTTAAATAACGAACGAATATACGTAGAGAGGAGATAGAAGAATAAGGAAGGAGAATAGTGAGAATAGATAGACTTAGATAAATCGTAAAGACGGAGAATATACTCAGCCCGCCGAGCACTCCACAAGTAGGAACAAATACAAACCGCACTAACGCACAGACACCACCACACAATATGTCAAATACACCACCAACACCACCAGGAACCGGAGACAATGCCGGAGCGCCAGCGTTTAACCTGCAAAGGTTATTTTTCGCTAAGAGCAAGATTCCTTTGCTTGAAGGGCCAGGAGGTGAGGAGAATACACCGACAGTTCACCTATGGTTGAAACTATTAGAGCGTAGCTTTGAGGCAGAACATGTAATAGATGAAGCAGAGAAGATTGCAATAGCCTGTTGCAATGTAAGTCCGAAAGGTAGTTCATCTGCAAGGATAGTATTAGAGAACTGTTCAGAGGTCTCTAACGCAAGGACCTTTGCAGATTTTAAGAAGGCTTTGTTAGATAACTTAGCCCCAGCAACTTCAACACGCTTATTTGATCAGTTTGATGAGTTGATAAGAATGCCATGGAGCAAAACTACAACTCTATCCACGCATGTGAATCAATCATTAGGTTACCTAAATACCTTCCTAGAGGAGGTAGAAGGTCGGTACAATGTGACCTATTCAGCAGAAGGCCAGAAGGTTCTTCTAATGGCAATCTTGTACCATAAACTACCGACAAGAGCGACGAAATTAGAGTTAAATAAAGCGATGTCTGTGAGCAAAACAGTCACAGAAATGGTAGCAGAGCTTACCGAAAAGATAGGAATGCATCGACCTGTAAGTGATAAAATAAGTGCTATAGATGCACAAGAGGATTTGGAATATTGGAGAAAAACGGAACGAAAGGGAAGGATACTGGGAACAACCTGACGAAGCAACCTATGAAAGGTATGGTAGATACCGACAGAGAGGTCAAAGGTCAAGACCACAGACCAGGGGGACATCCAGGAACATCACCTGGAGGGATCAAAGCGTCGATAAAGAGAACAGGGATCCAGGCAACAGATATAGCAATAACTACAACAGGGGCAGAGGTTATAGGGGTCAATGGAGACGAGAGTACTCTGAGGAGCGTGGCGAGAGATCCACCTTTCCTCAAAGGAGAAGTAATGTCAGATGGAATTTACCTGACAACAGGCCTTTGAGTGTCAAGCCATTGGGCATACACCAAGGTCCCAGGCCTGATAATAAATATGGGAACCTACGTAGTAGGGATAATAGTAGGGACGACAGAGGACGTCGCCCACGATATCCATCAGGTGATAGGCATGATAAACCTGACAGATCTCCATCGCCAAGGAGAGTAATGAATACACCAAGAACTTCACCAGTAGTAAGGAAGAAGGCTTGGGCAAGTAAACATAAGGTCAATAAAGTAAATGACCAACCACATGTGGAAGACAAATGGGAACCACATGAATGGAGGTGGCCTAGTCCATATGCTACTGACGAAGAGTCGGAGCCAGAAGAACCACCATATAGTAGTGATTACAGTAGTGATGAGGAAAGAGAAGAAGAAGCCAATCGAATTGCTTTTTTAGAACTCATCAACAAGGACATCCCAAAGAGGGGATGATAGAAATGGAAAAGGCATCCAGCACCCATATCTTAAACACAATAAAACATGCGACACTTGGGACCCAAGTGATCCATGAAAGAAGAAGTTCGAAACAAGATATGAGAGTGGCAGGATATTATTTGCCTTTACAAATACTCGGAAGTACAGAACTTCACCCAGAATTAGCCTTTATAGATAGTGGCTCATCAATAAGCGTTCTGAAAAGGAACAGATATGACGAATTAAAAAAGGATTGCAACTTAGTATTGCAAGAGGCATATGTTAGCCTCAGATCGATCACTGATAGTAAAATAGAAGTTTTTGGAAGAGTGTCATTAGAGATAAAATTGCATAAATATGTGCATAAAATACAGGCACTAGTGGTAGGAGATGAGTGCACTTTTAAAGGTAATGTCCTTATAGGATGCGACGTGCTATCCTCACTACCCATAGTGTTAGACTTCCAAAGACATAAAATATGTCATGCTAGGCGCAAAAGCCAAATACCCATGGTTAATCCATTCGCTCACGAGATAGAGCTAGAAATGACCTACAAACCTAATGTAGAGCAAGAATATTTGCTCAGCGGAGAAAACTCTATAAACAAGAGCTCCGCAAGTGACGAGAAACCTGGTAAGCGAGATATGTCAATGCCACCGGGTTTCGAGAATAAAATTGGAAGGGTTCTACTTCCTAAAGAAGGAAGTATCGACTATATAGATACCTATGAAATTATAAGAGATGTAAGACTCGATAGGAGTTTATATGACGTAAGCCGCCAATACAGGGAGGTGAAGACACGCAAACCAATGCCACTATCATTAACCCCCGGAGCGCAGTTAAATGAAGAAAGTAGTATTTGTAACCGTAGCGTAAGTCGCTTAAACACAGAGCAGCCAGGTGTCCCTGAGCTTGGAGAGAGGCATAAAACGCATAGACGTAGTCCCCCAAGACATACAACCGTAAGCCTAAGACTCATAGGAAATGAAGCGCAGCAAGGATCGGGTAAAATGCATGAATTAGATGCAGAAGATGAGGTAGAATCCCTCATAAAGCAATCAAAGAGCTTAAATATACAAGATGAGAATGAGCATAGCGCTCACAATAATGTACAGCGTACACCGACCGAGGTGGTAAACTCGCAAAAGAAGTGTGAAAGCCATTCTATAAGTAAGAATGAGCATAGCTCGCAATATGTTGGACAATTGATGGAGGAGAATGAGCACAGCAGTCACCATGAAAAAGTGCGTAGCCCAAAGGGGGTAGTAACATCGCATAGCGTGGAGAATATCTGCAATAGCCATAATCCACATCAGAATGAGCAGCCGCAAGTAGTTAGTAAGGAAGACTTACAATTACTAGGTATGAGCCTCAATAAAAGAAATCTTAATAGAGGAAGTTGTTGGCAATCCCAACGATTGTGTAACCCGTGCCTGAGTCCCAGAGTGGCTGCACGTGATAAAAAGGATTATCACCCGTGTCTAAGTCATCCCAGAGATGCCACACGTGACAAAAAGGATTATCACCCGTGTCTAAGTCATCCCAGAGATGCCACACGTGACAAAAAGGATTACGACCCGTGCCTGAGTCCCAGAGTGGCTGCACGTGACAAAAAGGATTACGACCCGTGGCCGGAGCCCCAGGAGGAGGCACCACGTGATAAAAAGTGTAACCCGTGTCCGGAGCTTGATGTATTCACACAAGCAACACGTGATAAAAAGAGTAACCCATGTGTAAAACCCAAGGGGGTGACATGTGACAGAATTAGAGAGTTATCGTTGCACTCAGAAAACGATTATGGAGAGTTATCGCTGCACTCAGAAAACGATTATGGAGAGTTATCGTTGCACTCTGAAAACGAGCATAGTAAAGAGTTTTCATTTTTCTCAGAAAATGAAAAATTTACCGATCAGACTTATCCTACAATTAATTACGACATAAACTTAGTGGAAAAAGAACTTCCCAGATATACCGCAACCATAGCCGAAAACCGAGAGATCCCAGCAGGATGTAGGAGCTTGTTTGAAGTTACTTCATGTAATGGAAAGGGAAAGACTCTTTGCGAAAATCAGCTAATGGTTACGGAAGCCAAAGGTGACATGAAGATGGATGGAAAGGAGAAGAGTGTGTTGTCTGAAATGGAGAGAGCAGCAATATTAACATTGATATTATATTACGTGATAATATCAAAAATTAAAGAGAAGAAGGTGAAACCAGGCGA
>SEYY01004581.1:15000-20000 GCA_009176605.1 Armadillidium nasatum
CAACAACTGCACCGGAAACATCGAAAACAACGACAGCAACAACTGCAATAGCAACTGCAACGAAAGCAGTGAAAACAGCGACATCAACAGCTGCAACGAAAACACGAGAAAGAAGCACAATAAGCGCGTAACATAAATGAAAAAAATAGACATTCATAGTTTTTCTTAAATAGTAAATGATGAAACAAATTTTCACATTAAAATGAAGAGCACATAACTTGAAATAGGCATTAAAATATAATGCATAATGAATGCTAATCATATATAATTGGATTACATTATTCCTTAATTGCTATTTCTGTTTGACGACAAAATTATGAATTCTCTTTGTTGAATATGCGCTGAAAATAATATATTTCATAATCTGCAAGCAATAAACGAAACTGCAAAAGTAATGGAGAGATCAACAGTAGTAGCGGCAACAACAAAAAAACAACAATAACAATAAAAAACAATAACAGTAGTAACAAAAATAAACAATAGTAACAATATCAATAACAAGCAACAAGAGCAATGACAATAGCGATAACAACAAGCACCAATAACAGTGACAACAAAAAGCATCAACAACAGCAACACCAGCAACAATAATAAGAACAGCAGCTACTTCAATAACAATAAAAAATAACAAGAGCAATGACAGCAAAACAGCGTAAATGACAACAACGATTACGAAAAGCAACAATAGCAATGACAATAAGAACAATGACAATAAAAGCTACTTCAATAACAGTAACAAACAACAAATGCAGTAATAACAAAACGTAAATGAAAACAGCGATAACAACAAGCAACAACAATAAGAACAATAGCTACTTCAACATTTAAAACAGCAACATCAATGTCGGCATCATCTGCAATGATATCAACACAAAGACGGCATCAAGAACTGTAACACAAAAAACAACAGTAACAACAATGGCAACAATAACAACAGTAACAACTATAGCAAATATTTCACAGTAACGGCAACAGTAAGAACATCAGCAGAAGCCCACATCATCAATATCAGCAACAGCAACAGCAACAGTAACAACAAAAAACATCAATAACAAAATCTGTAACAGTAGCAACAATAACAACAACAACAGCAACATCTTTAATAACAGCGGCATCTTTAACGAAAAAGTAAACAATAACAAGAAAAGCAACAATATCAACAATATGAAAAAAAAGCAATGGTATCAGCAGCAACAATAGCAACAAATAAATCAGCAACCAACAGCAGCGGAAGCTACAATAACAGCATCAATAACAACAACAACTAGAGAGAAAAGGAAACGCCGAAAGCACAGAAAAATTGAATATGAATAAATTCAACAATATCAACAACATGAAAAAAAGCAACGGTATCAGCAGCAACAATAGCAACAAAAACAACAGCAACGAACAGCAGAGTAAGCTACAATAACAGCATCAATAACAACAACAACTAGAGAGAAAAGGAAACGCCAAAAGCACAGTAAAATTGAATATGAATCCAGGCTAGACTTTTCATCAGTAAAAAATATGAAATATTAATGAGAATTAATCTCACAAATAAATAACAAAAAATTAACATTAAAAATATAGTATGAAATTCAAATTATTATTCAAACAAAATTTGAATGTAAAATAAAACATTTCTTAAAAATGGCAGAAATGAGCCAATTTGTATTGAAGTGTGAGCAAGAAATTTAAGGTTATGCTTGTGGGAGGGGGAAGGGATGGGAAAATATAGAGAGAGGCAAAATAGGGAAACAAAATGTGAAAATTGCCGAAAACTGGTAAATATTCTGAAAGAGGAAATACAAGAGGAGTGACCTTAACCCTCCTCCACCCACCTGAATGCGGCTGAGTCCTGAGTTCGTCGGTCGATACAGGTACTGGACTATATAATATCTCCTCTCTTTGCGACCAACTCTCTCTCTCTCTCTCTCTCTCTCTCTCTCTCTCTCTCTCTCTCTCTCTCTCTCTCTTTCTGCATCAGACATAAGTAAACGTCGATAGAAGGGAGACGCGCGAGGCTTAAGTCTCTTTTTACCAGACAATTTGGGATGCTTTCAAAACAACAGTTCTTTAAAATGTAGTCCAAAAATATTGATTGCCATTGCGACATTTAAAGAATTAAATTTTTTTACTACTCCAATTTGTCCTTATATTCTGAATGAAAGAAAATATCTGTATTTTTATATACTGTAATTAAAATATAAATCTCCCAGTTAGGGCTTACAAATCATATATATATATATATATATATATATATATATATATATATATATATATATATATATATATATATATATATATATATATATATATATATATATATATATATATATATATATATATATATATATATATATATATATATATATATATATATATATATATATATATATATATATATATATATATATATATATATATATATATATATATATATATATATATATATATATGTAAAATTCCTGGCAGAAAGCCAGAAAAATCAGTTAATGAACGAATGTGAAAGTTTATGCATTTGTCTTATGGGAAAAAAATTTATATATATATTGGAAGAGATTTTGTATTTATGTATTTAGAAAACCGATTTCTAGGCGATTTTGAGAGCCGATTTCTGATCAGATACAAAAGTAAAAGAGAAATTTAATTTTTATTTTTTTTAATTTTTTTATTTATTATTTTTTTTTTGCCATTCTATTTTATATACATTTTTTATTTTTTATGAATTTTTTTTTTTATTATATTTATTTATTTATTTATTTTTTGTGATTCATTTCTTCGATAGGATTCAAAATATGAAAGAAAATGCATCATTAAATAATTTTTTGTAATTATTTGTGATAGATAGATTTCATATAATATATATATATATATATATATATATATATATATATATATATATATATATATATATATATATATATATATATAATATATATATATATATATATATATATATATATATATATATATATATATATATATATATATATATATATATATATATATATATATATATATATATATATATATATATATATATATATATATATATATATATATATATATATATATTATATATATATATATATATAATATATATATATATATATATATATATATATAATATATATATATATATATATATATCGTATATAATATATAATATATATATATATATAATATATATATATATATATATATATATATATATATATATATATATATATATATATATATATATATATATAATATATATATATATATATATATATATATATATATATATATATATATATATATATATATATATATTATATATATATATATATATATATATATATATATATATATATATATATATATATATATATATATATATATATATATATATATATATATATATATATATATATTATATATATATATATATATATATATATATATATATATATATATATATATATATATATATATATATATATATATATATATATATATATATATATATATATATATATATATATATATATATATATATATATATATATATATATATATATATATATATATATATATATATATATTATATATATATATATATATATATATATATATATATATATATATATATATATATATATATATATATATATATATATATATATATATATATATATATATATATATATATATATATATATATATATATATATATATATATATATATATATATATATATATATATATATAAGTATAAATATATAAAAAAATAAAATCAACGAACCATTTTGAAAATTTGTGTTGTCAAACCTTTTTCCTTCCCTGACCTTTTAACTTTTGACACCATAATGACCTTGTATTCTCCTTTTGAAGGGGTTAACGACTCTATTTTTTAGGTTTCAATATTCGAAAATTTTGTTTTTCTGCTTATAAAACAACAACAAGAAAAAAGTTAATTTCAGTAATATTAAAAATTTTTATTTTTTATTTTTTTTATTTTTTTTTTTCCATATTTAAAACCAGGTGCTGATGTGGTCTTGAATTTTAATAAAGGCAATGTTTATTCTGGGTTGGTTGGTTGCTCCATTCTATAATATATATATATATATATATATATATATATATATATATATATATATATATATATATATATATATATATATATATATATATATATATATATATATATATATATATATATATATATATATATATATATATATATATATATATATATATATATATATATATATATATATATATATATATATATATATATATATATATTATATATATATATATATATATATATATATATATATATATATATATATATATATATATATATATATATATATATATATATATATATATATATATATATATATATATATTATAAGATACAATTAATATAAAAATTAATGTATTATTAAGCTTTTATATAAAATTTATAATTTCAAAATGCTTATGAAGAATTTTTTTTTTTTTGAATTTTTAATTTTTTTTTTAGAATAATTGAGCAAATCTCCTTGTCTCTTTTTTTTTTTTTTTTTTTAAAGAAAAATGTTTTTATTATTTTTGCAAATAATATTTCTTTATTATTAGTTTGTTTTTTTAGTTTACAAACATGGTTAGTTATTAAGCTTGGAAAAAAAAAGTATATTTTCCAACATTTAATGCATTATTTGCATGATTTAGTTTGCTTCATTTTAATGCTGAAAGTTATCAATATTTTTGCAAAAAAAAAAAAAAATTATAGATTTTTCTTCATTAAAACAAATTTATTTAGAAACAAAATCATATATTATTCTTTCGTAATATAAATTGCATATTTCTTTATTTCTGAATATTTTTAAACTAAATATTTTTAAACTGACATTTTTTTTTAATCGTTAAATTAAAATAAGAAAAGAAGCAGTATTCCACTTCAAAAGATTAATAAATAAATGTTAAAAATATAAATTTTATTTTTAATTACTATTATCATTAATTTTTATTATATATTATTATTA
>SEYY01004581.1:37500-40587 GCA_009176605.1 Armadillidium nasatum
GACTAACTGTTTTTCATCTTTAATGTTTAAAGAAATTTAAAACGGCCGATTTTTAATTTTTATTTGTGTTTCACCTTTAATTAAAAATTTTAGTCATAACAAAAACGTATACTGTAGAATGGAATTTAAAATTATAAAAAATTTTAAGTTGTAAGACTAACTGTTTTTCCTCTTTAATGTTTTGAGAAATTTAAAACAGCCGATTTTTTATTTTTATTTGTGCTTCACCTTTAAAGATTTTAGTCATAATTAAAACGTATACTGCATAATGGAATTTAAAATTAATTATAAAATAATATTTAAGTTGTAAGACTAACTTTTTTTCATCTTTAATGTTTTAAGAAATTTAAAGAAAGCAGATTTTTAATTTTTATTTGTGTTTCAACTTTAAAGATTCTAGTCATAACTATTAAATTTCTAAAGTCACATAATTAAATATAATACTTACAATATTTTTAGTCTTTCGTCTTTTTCTCATTACCTCCTAGAAAAATCCCTTGGCTAGTGAGTAGTGGTAACGTGTAAGAAAAAGATGTTATTTTTTGTTAATGTGTTATTTTTTATTGTCCTACCTTTGACTAGTGGTAACTTTTAAAAAGAAAAACTTTTTTTTTTTTTGAGTGGTGATAACTTGTAAGGAATTTTTTTTATTATTATTATTATTATTTTATTATTATTATTATTATTATTATTATTATTATTATTATTATTATTATTATTATCCTACCTTTGATTTGTGGTAATTTTTTTTTTCTTTTAGTCAGAATCATAAAATTTATTATGCTTATTTAAAACTATATAATACTCCTACTCATGTACTCATAATGATTATACAATATTGTTTATCATCTTTTTCATATTTGTTACTAGAAGTTAAAAATATAAATTCTCTTTGCTTCGCCTTTGCAAAATTTATTTAACATCTTAAAATCTATTTTGCTTGTAAAATAATATTTAAGAATATAATACTTATACAATATTATTTGACATATTTTTCATATTTTTAATGTAAGTTAAAGTAGATTTTAGTTTTCATTTATAAACTTTACTAAAAATTAGTCCAAACCATAAAATTTGTCATATATAGTTAGAAGTTTCTTAAATATTTCTTTCTATTATCTATTTGGAACTAAAAAATAACATCATATTATTGTTTATATGATAAAACTTTCTGTTTACTTTTATTAATTTAACAGTATCCTAATTTCGTCTATGATAATCATGTTCACTTTATAACATAGAAAAACACATATCGTTTCTCTTACAAGTTGCCACCAATTAAAGGTAGGGTAATAAAAAATAACACAATAACATAAAATAACACATATCTTTTTTTTTTTTCTTACATGTTATTGCCACTCACCTGCCGGGGCTATTCCGAGGAAGGGACAAAATAATAAAAAAAAGAAATCTGACACAACTCAAACTCTGATGCAAATTCCTCAGATGAGAACAAACGGAGACTTTAAAGAGAGAAAGGTTAAATACAGCATGAAAGAAGATGACAAGAAAGTCTACAGAACAGAAGTGGCTGGAAAAAACTTTACTTCCATTTCAGGGGCTTACCATAGTAGCGTTATTTACATTCCAACTTTGTTATCTGGTATATGTGTATGATATGCGTTTAAAAATGAAACAGTATTATATGCCATGAGTTATTTTTATGCGTTAATAACACATCAATAAAAATTGACATACGAAACCATAAAAAAATATTAAACTCGTGAGGTATATCAGATTTTGCTATTTTTATTAGGAATTCACTTTCATCTAAACTTAATGATATTTTTTTTCCTAGAATAATTTAGTGCAGGTTTGAAGTACAAAATAAAATTTAAAATTAATTAATTAAAATTAATGATAAAAAAAAATATTTTCTAAAAATTCTTTGTTCCTAAAGACAATCCATGAATTTTGTTATATTTTAAAGAATTTCACACTAAATTTAAGTCTGTAAAATTAAGGTAAGATCTTCCTTAAGTTCAAAAATAATTTTCTTTATTGTTTATAACACCTTACATGAAACTATCATAAATTTCCATTTATATATATATATATATATATATATATATATATATATATATATATATATATTATATATATATATATATATATATATATATATATATATATATATATATATATATATATATATATATATATATATATATATATATATATATATATATATATATATATATATATATATATATATATATATATAATATATAATTATATATATATATATATATTATATATAAAATAAGTTAATAAATAATTAATAAGACATTTCTTTTTTCATCTCTAATAATTTAATAACTTATTCCTACGACACGTTTTAACATTTAAAAAAAAAAGGTGGAATCATAAAATTATAATATATATATATATATATATATATATATATATATATATATATATATATATATATATATATATATATATATATATATATATATATATATATATATATATATATATATATATATATATATATATTATATATATATATATATATATATATATATATATATATATATATATATATATATATATATATATATATATATATATATATATAATATATATATATATATATATATATATATATATATATATATATATATATATATATATATATATATATATATATATATATATATATATATATATATATATATATATATATATATATATATATATATATATATATATATAATATACTATTTTATATACTGTTATTAAGATTCCTGAGAAGTATTAAAATATATTTTGTTTTCCACTAGTTAAAAATAAAAGAAGAAGAAGAAGAAGAAGAAGAAAAAAAAAACAATTCTCTTCCAAATACTATTTTAATTTTGTGTTTTCAATGTTGTTTGTCTTGAAAAGCGTTTTGTGCTGCTTACGCTTTAAACGAGGTGTAAACATATTGCATAAGTGGGAAAGAAAAATCCCAAGTTTTAATACATAGGAATTTACGTTGGAAATTTAAAAGGAAAATTGTTATATGAAATGATATTCAATTGGGCTTCGGTCAAGCGTAGAAACGGTTAAATACATAGGGATACTTACAATATAAGGTGTTTA
>SEYY01004582.1:0-15000 GCA_009176605.1 Armadillidium nasatum
CAATTTTCTAAACTTTATAATATTTTCCTCATAATAATAGTTTATAATTATAATGATGATTCGAACTCATCATCCTTAATTAATAAAATTTCAATAATGTATTTATTATTATAATTTTGATTTCACTGTATAATTTAAGCAGGGTTTACACGAGATTTAGACGGATTTTGTCATTAGTAAAAATTTCATCTTTCTACCTTTCTCACATCTTCTGTAACTGTTTTTTATCTGGTTCTCTGGAGGTGGTTGTGAAGTTGCACTTTTAATCTCGTCCTTAGCTTCCACCGTCGGAGGAGGGAGTGTTACCACGATTCCTAACGGTGACTGTTATGACCTAACATCTATTCATTTTAGTCACCTATAGGGGGGAATTCAGTTGCAAAAGTACTGCTAATTTATTTTGTTATAAAATTCGAACATCACGGACGGGCATTGCCCAAATCGAGGGGGGAAACATTTCAAGAAGTTCCTTCCTAAGATACGCAAGGAGGATCGAACCAGCGCCTCCAAGCACGTGAATCAACCACTCTACCGATATGCCAAGTGAGGGGCATAGAACTTTTTATGCAATAAACATATTTTTACTCATTTTTTTAAATTAATCTTAAAAATTGTAAGTCAAAAAATAAAATTTAAATATTAAAAATTAGTTTCTTGAAGAAATGAAAAAATCAACATCTGAAATACTGCTGTATATTCAGACTTTTAAACATGGCTTTTAATGACAATGTTATATCACAATACAAGTATATATACTAACATATATACAGTAGGTCAGATAGAGAGATTCGAAGTCAAAACGGAGATACGTCCTTTTGCATTTGAGTTTAATTTCAAACTTCAACGACTATTTTCAACTGAAATAGTCTCGTCCTAGAAAGTTAACTATTTTAAACATATGCTACCACGTCGTTAATTAAGAAAAAATTTATTTTAAACAAATATTATCGTTTATCCTGTAAAACTTTTATCCATAAAATATATAAAGACTAATAAAAAAATATTTGTGATCATCAAAATAACCCTTTTTTTTTTTTACGAAGCCATTTTATATTTATTTTAACGTTTTTGCGGCAATAATATGGATTCTTGATTGTCCTAAATTTATAACACAATGATCTAAATTACTAAGTTATACTTTTACTATGGTTATACTATGATTGCATTAACTTTCAGCTGCAAATCCTAAAAACTAACAACTCCTTTTAAAAAAAGAGCTGTTAACTCGAAAATGTATTGATTAATAAATATACAAAGTAATGATTCGAATTGAGAGGTGACACCCCAAAATCTTCACTTCACTAAAGCAATGTTTACCTAATAATAAGTTACAGCATTTAAGCCTCTTCAATTAAAAAAAAAAACTCTTTCCTAAATTCAACTATTGTGAATGTAGTTACATTTCTAAACTGTGGTTCAAGATATCACTTCTAATAATTTCTGTAGAAATTCTGTATATTTATTGGAAGTAGTTTTCATTTTGTTATTTAAATAAATATATTTTTAAGTGTTTAACAGTGTAATTTTGAACAAATCATCATTTAAATAATAATTGTGTTATTTGAAAATTAGAAATAAATGTTATAGCTTAAAATAACACTAAATTGGCAAATCACTATTTTAGTAAAGACAGCAAGCCAAAATTCATCTTGGGGCATGATTGCTTTGACTAAAAACTAAACTTCTAGTAAAATAGTTTTTTTTTGTTTTGTGCTTAAAGTAATATTCAAATATTTTCTTAAGCACTACACTAATGTTAGAAATATCATCCTCTTTTTATCTAGTTTTCCCTTAAATTAGTTGATATTAACAAACTGTTTATTCTAAAACTTTTGACTATATGGTATATGCCAAAATTTACAATATAATGGTGTAAATTTTATATATATATATATATATATATATATATATATATATATATATATATATATATATATATATATATATATATATATATATATATATATATATATATATATATATATATATATATATATATATATATATATTATTTTTATTTATTTTTTTATTTTTTTTAATTTTTTTTTATTTTTAAATTAATGGATATAAAGGCAATTTAAGAATTTATTATATTTAAATTTGTTTGTATCAAAAATTTTATTAAACTGGTATGAAACAATAAAAAAAAAATTACAAATAATTTAAACATCTTTCTAACAAACTACGATCACTACAATACTCCAAACAAAATACAACTTTTTTAATGTACAAACTTAATGAAAAATAGAATTATGTAAAGATTCTGGCAACCCCCTATCTGGAAACAATATTATTTTTTATCTGATTTTAGAATAAAAACAAAAAAGGTTCAAGAACCTACAGAAATCAAGCTTCTCACTAATAGAAAGGGAATTTTATAAGATTGCTCTAACTTATTATTTGGCAAACTTTGAGTAAGTCATGTAGGGGAAGAATCTACTTCTGTTTGAATTAGTTTACTTTTTTGTCATCAATACATGTTTATGTGGTTGTATCTAAAGGTAGGTTTGGGGTTTACTATGGAGTAGGCATTGACATGGGCTTTCTATATTCTCTCCAGGCTTGAGAGTGCTCCAGATATCAATGTGCTCTGCTTCAGCTGCAGTGTTTTTCCCAACACTAAACAAGCAGAATTGGAAGTTTTCCCTCTGAGTTCTTTGTAGAATTATATGTTATCCTCAGGGCAATTCAGTTTGCGGTAGTCCATCTCCTTTCTCAATGTATTATAATTTTCTCAGATTCTAGTGCTACCCTTTACATTTTATCAAACTAACTAGTTGCCAACCAAATACAGAAGAATTCAATTCCATAAACATAGTATCATTAAAAACGTGTCTCCAAGTCAGGGCTGGGCTCTACACTTCCACTGAGTCCCATCCCACATAGGTATCATTGGTGATGAAACAGCAGACTGATCTGCAAAATTAGCTCACCAATGCCATCATGTAGAATATTTCCCATTAGAGTTGGGAGAATGGAATAGCAGGATTCACAGGAGTAGATGTGGTATGGAGGTATGATCTCAATACTTTCCTCAACACTCATCCCCTGAGGCAATATCAAGATAATATTTGTAATTCACTATTCCACAGCAACCATCAATTTGAGACTACCATTACAAGACCAGATTGGGAACATTGGACTGAATGGTCACCTTTTTTGTGTGAGTATCTCTGACACACTCCTTTGCCATTCTTGAAATGAAGAGAGCCAGAGGAGAGTACTGGACATTTACTACTCCAATGTGGGGAGTTACATAGTGGTCAAGAAGGATCTTAGGCTCTCTCTGCACAGGGTAGGGATTCTTTCTTTGACCTTTACAGTTCTTTTTGGTAAGGACAATGTGCCCCCTATATTCCATGGTGCATCAAGCTCTGCAACAATCCTCAGGGAAACTAGATAGGTTGTAGTTTATGTCAAGTGATATTTTTGGCACAAAAGTATATTTCATAAATGGACAATGGGATACAATTCTTTAGACTACTTTTGGGATGCAAGTTTGGAGTGTCCTTGAGGGCATTATAAAGTTGGCTTTGTTTGAAGTTGACATAACTCAATGAAGCAGTTTATATGATGGCTTCCATGTGAAACCTGTAAAAAAATCATCAAACTACAGACAAAAAAGAAGATCTGACTGGAGGAAGCTGTCTAGTTTCTAGCGAGTCACCACCAAAGCGAAGTAAATAAGTCTTTTTACATATTCATATGCCAATCCTATCGAGAATTCATTGCTGCAGTTTTATATACAATTCTTTCTCTCAGTCTGAGGCATTAAACTTCTAAAAAATAAGACAAGCATCTACTGTTCTCAAAATTAACAGAGTTTACTATTAAGAAGAAGCACATGTAATGCCTTTGTCTTCCAGAATAAAATTAAGATTTGAGGTATGTTCAAGACCACTAAAACATGATCATCCTATGAGAGGAGTTTGAATTATTGTACTTGCAATTTTTTCTTACATCATCCTTATGTGTTTCCTTTATTATTTTTGTTAATAAATTGGATTTCATAGAGGAAAAATCAGCTACAATCCATTGATTTACTTCTATGAGTGGATTAATATTCATATTAATTATGCTTTTTAAATATCCCAAACTGAGTACAGCATATATTACATATCAACAAAAATTTGCTGAAATACTGCATTTTAAAGGAAAAAATTGCAATACTTGTTTGACTGATGGATGAAAAGTATAATACAGGATAAATACTTGTTTCAACTTATACCTTATTACAGTTCACCATTTACTGCATGTTTTATGCAATTTACATGTTTACTATATTTTAAAACTAAACTACAACATAAACCTGCATATTTACAGATTTCCTTTCTGAAAAGGAAGGGAATTCAACTCATTTGCATTCCTGGAAATATTGGAATCAATTTTGATGAAGGAGTAGATGTGTCAGTCAGAGATGCATGCATTTTGGGAATGCCTATCTGTATTAAATATTCCTCAACAGAATTTAACTTGTTGATCAGTAGCTGTGTACTACTTTTATGGCCAACCAAATGGACTTGATGCAAGGGCAACTTACCAATTATAAAACTACTCATACCAAGTTGGTCCAGCTCTTACAATCTTAAATAAATCTTGGCAGATTTTAGCTAGTTGTATTTTTCACTCTCATCCACTTCTTTGAAAGTATGATGTGCAAATTGTCAAACAAGATGACTTACTTTAAAGTCTAAAGCATATATTTTTAAATTGCCTTGTGTTAGATACCCAAAGGTCCTTTTTGAAGGAGAGCTGTGATATGCATTCATTGTCTTTCACTTTAGAGATATTACTTTCTTACATTTTTGATTACCTATACATTATATATTTATATGCTTTTATATTAAGTCTTTTATAAAATGAATTTATTATTAAAGTTGGGTTACTGATATATTGTACCACCATTAAGTTTATGCTGCACATAAAATGTTCAGGTAGGTATAGAGCATGTACAGTTACCAAGGTAGGTAGGCATATTATGCTACTATGATCCTATAAGTAAATTTTTTGCCTACCCCTTTTATTCACTTGAAAACTGAGCTAGTCTTTGACAATTTGCAATAAAATTTAATAATCTTAATTAATAATGAAGTTTTATTAGTTTCTCAAGTAGCAATCTCAACATGGGAATATTTTAAAATTTAAAAGATCATTCAACCTAAACTCAATACTTTTCAAAGCTTAAAAGTTAAGGATTCTACACTTGAAGGATTAAATTGAGTCCTGATATTTTCATACAAGCACCAAATAGGACTTCTCTTGCTTTTCTTGTCCAAGATTATTTCCAGTTACTTTACTTACACTCATTTAAATATATTTTCAAATTTGGAATTAAGAGCTTTATTGGATTTTATTTGTGGTGAGCAACTAAATTCTGCAAAAATTTGTAAAGTCATAAGGTGGAAACCAATGATTTCTATCAAATTCAATTACTAATGACTGTTCCAAATGAAGTAATAAATGCAGAATGATTTAACACTGTACAAAGATCTGAATGTTCCAGAAATATAATTTTTACCAGAGGAAGACATTTTATAGAACTCTTAAGATAGAACTATCATTCCCCATGTCATACCAACTTCAACATTATATTCTGTAGTGTCTAGGTGCAGACCCTACCCTAGTGTTGTAGCCTTACACTAGCATAGCTGTACAAGAATTCAAAAAAAAAAAAAAAAAAAAAAATTCACTCCACTATCAAGTTTTTAGAGAAAGGGGTAAATTCCTATTTTAGTATAACATTTAACAGGTCCAACCTTCCTTCCTTCCTTATATTTATTGTGGTCAACTCTCTTATGAAGCGAGTTTACTAACCTAGTCCACTGAGGTACATTAAAAGCCAAATTATTGACCATGGTAGTAAAATTTGTTTGAGTAAATTGAAATGCAGTTAATGTACAGGTAATGTAAATAATCACAAAGTGTGCAAAGATTGTCAATTTGTCATTATTATCAAATTATTATTAGAAAATTTAAAATTAAACATTTGAAAGTAAACTAAAATGCTCAAAATATTTAATATGCACAATATCCTCAAACTGAAGGAAACAACCTCTCAACGCATGAATATCACTACTCTATTCCTGGAGTCTTCTTCAAATAACTCATGGCCTCATATCAATAATTCCTTACTTTTTTCAGTTAGTTTTCAGAAACAAAAAGTTTTGACTGTGAAGAGTAACTTACTATCACCCCATCTCACCATAAGTTATTTCTGTTAATTCTCAGGCAAAAGCAGTTTCAACTGTAGGAGGTAATAAACCTACAATTTCTCATTCTCTTTAGTCAGTTCTCACCTAGAAAAACAAGTGTCTCAGTAATCTTCACTGTGATCTGGGGAAGTGTACTTTCTAATTATTACCATATAGCTCTAACCTGTACTCTGACTCAAAACTTTGTTCCTATTATTAATTCACACAGACTGCATCACAAGTTTTCCCTTCTTTACAATCATTAATATGGTTTACAACTCAAGGGCAACTGATGATATACTTTCCTAACTTACATATCTCCTGACTAACATTATTTTTAAACCAATCATACCAAAATCCTAAATGGTTTGCTAATTACTTTCAAATTCATTTATTTATTTGGATATCTTATTAACTCCTGCATAATGATTAACTAGTCATTTTATATTATTATTAATAATAATAATAATAATAATATTCAAAAGTATGTTTATATTTTAATTGCATTTTAATTCTCTTCATGATTGCTTTTATTTTTTTTTTATTTTTCCTGTACATTTCCAATTTATAACATTATCATTAATATTATTATTATTATTATTATTAATTATTATTATTATTATTATTATTATTTTTATTATTATTATTATTATTATTATTGTTAACATCAAAGATTTAGGCTATAATATACATTACTAGTTTTAGATTTAAAATTTAAAAATTTCTTTTTTTTTCCTGGTTCCATTGTTTCTTATTACAATGCAATATATATATATATATATATATATATATATATATATATATATATATATATATATATATATATATATATATATATATATATATATATATATACCACCCCAATTGCTTGCTCTGTCTTTATATGGAGTATGCATCGCATATCTGAATGGTTCCATTCACATGGTTCTTTAAAACGCGGAGTCAAAGGCTTTTCATGGTAACTCTCCTACTCTCACTGACTCTCTCCAATCTCTTTCTCGTCATCAAACTGTTGCACTACTCTCCCTATACTATTGTTGTTAATTGGACACATTTTTCTAAACTCTCTAATCCCATTCATCATCCTCTGAGGAAAGCACATGCAACTTATTAATCTCCAGTCACTCTTTCCCTAACACTTTAACCCCAAATTTGACCACTAAGCTTATTCTTATATGTAACCTTCTGCTGAGGTCTGGAACACAGTTCCTACTTATGTTTTCCCCACTTCTTATGATTTAAAACACTTTCAAACCTTGTGTACTTGTTCATGTCAACCCTTGATTAAAAGAATTTGTAGCCTGAACTAACAAACTCTCATAGAATCCATGTGGGAATCTGTCCTTTCCCACCATTCCACCAGAGGATATAATAAAAATGTTGTTTGTGTTTTTAGGTAAAGAGTTTCCCCCAGGAAAACAGTTATAAAAAAAAAAAATAATAAAAAATAATTGTCCAATAAGATCTACACAAAAATTTTTAAAAGCATGCTAAAAACTGTGGTATTATTTGGAAACTTTAGAGGAATGAGAAATAAATTAAACAAATGAAAAAAAAAATGTCTGGTGATGGGAATTTAACCTAATTAAGACTTGAGCAATACCTTACTAATAAAAAACAAAAATTAACTTTGTCCTGGTGAATATAGTAAGTTGGGATGTAGACATACCAAACTTTTTACAGTTAACTATACAAAACTTCTCGGCTTGGCCAATAATGAGAACCTATACCGATACTACAAAATGGACAATACCACAAGCAAAGTATAGATATGTTATACTAAATTATTATATTTGATATCAATAGTTTTTTTCAACACATACAGAATTTGTTCAATACAGATAATACTAGAATTCATTCTTTTTAGTCATTGTTGTAAACTATCAAAACTGGCTGTGATATGAAGAATTTGAAGTCTAAACAAGAGGCAAATATTCTAAACAAGTTGGAGCTGATGTCATAATTACTCATATAAGGATTAAGTGGAACAAAAATTTTTTTTTTTATATTTCCTTATTTCCGCTTTATTATAATTATTTTCTTTCCTTCTTTTTTCAAATACTGGATTTCTCCCCTTACTCTCCTTCCCCTCTTTTCTTGTTTTTTGTAATAAAGTGACTAAATTTTTTACATAGATAATTTATCAAGTTAAAATCTGTAAATTGACACCAATGTAGCTTTTCTGCTTAAATTTAAGCAAGTTTTCTCCAAAGACACCTTGAATATAAAATTTATTTATTTTTTTTTTTTTCAATCTGGTTTCCTCTAATCAAAACATACATATGATGTCAGACTAATAGCCCAATTTTGCTAATGTAGCATAGATGTAGACTGAAATGTAGAAATAGAACTGGTACAGGAATCTGAATGGAATCAAAAATGATACCATTTTATAGAAGCTAGAGTCTAAATTTATCAGGCTTGTCACCAATTTGCAGAAGCTGATATGAATTTAAGTTTTTTTTTGTAACTCTGTTTCACATCTCAGTATTCAGAATTTAGACCCCTTATTTAAACTTTTAAAACCCAAGAAGTGAAGTGGAAATAAAAAACAAATCATGATTGGCAGTAAGGTAAAGATGCTAAGAGTGATGAATATAATTAAAAAATAAAGTTTCAGGTTTAACTTTTCCAATACTTGAAATTTTTTTTGCTTCAAACACACCTATTTTTATTTTAATCTTCTTTAATCCTATTTAGGATTTAGAAACAACCTTTATGAATTTCTAGCACAGCTTAATGACTATACAATATGCACACCTATAACATGAGCAAAACATTTAGTTATTTAAAACCTGTCATATTGAATTTTAATAAATAGGGATACAATATATTATCAAATGTTTTTCATTTAAATTATTAGTATGAGAAAGTAGCAATGACAGCAGTCGTTTCCAAGTTTAAGAAAATTTTATAAAAATGTTTGAATTTTTTTCAAGATCACATATTCCTAAAAACTCATTTCAAATTTGACTAAAAGTTGCCAATTCACAATCACTGTATTTTCAATACTGAAAGTAGCCAATATATATATATATATATATATATATATATATATATATATATATATATATATATATATATATATATATATATATATATATATATATATATATTAGGGATGGAGCGATACCAAAATTTTTACCGATACCGATACCTAAAAATATGCCGATACCGATACCGATACTATACTACCGATACCGATACTTGATACCAAAAAAATTCCGATACCGATACTGATACTACTTCACTCCATCCTTAATATATATATATATATATATATATATATAATATATATATATATATATATATATATATATATATATATATATATATATATATATATATATATATATATATATATATATATATATATTAGGGATGGAGCGATACCAAAATTTTTAACCGATACCGATACTAAAATTACCAGATACCGATACCGATACCTTGTAAAAAATTTTACCGATACTACGATACCGATACGATACCGATTTTTACTCTTATCCAAAAAATTTGCCGATACCGAATACCGATACTGAAAAGGCCGATACCGGTATCGGAAAATATGCCGATACTTGCCGATACCGATACTTCACTCCATCCCTAATATATATATATATATATATATATATATATATATATATATATATATATATATATATATATATATATATATATATATATATATATATATAATTTTGGTGCATTGTAACCCATTCACAATAAAATTGGTTTACGATATTTAAAAAAAGTTGGGTACCGGTGCATTTCATAGAACTGTTAACCAGTTTAATTGTCTTTTTGATTGGTTATTGTTAACCAAATTAAGGAGTGTTTTAAAATCTAAGGATTAATTAAAAAAAAAAAAAAAAAAAAAAAAGTCTTCAAGTCTTTCGTTAGGACTATTAATCAAGTGTCAAAGTTTGGAAATTTCTGAATTCTTTTTTTCCACCTTAATGGATTGGTAGATATCAAAAAAATTCTGGAAAATATATGTACTCTATCACACTTAAGTGTTTTTTTCCTTTAATTATTATTTAAAATTTTTTATTAAATATTAAAATATATAATCATTAGAGGTAACTTTTATATTCAAATTATTATTATTATTATATTTTAAAAACAAAAAATTATGGAAATTATAAGATGGCTAAAAAAAAAAAAAATATTGAAACCATTTTTAAAAACAAATATATAATAAAGCAATCAATAATAAGTCATATAAGCTACAATAGTAGATTTTAATACAAGTTGATAATGATGCTAGATTGTAAAGATTTAGGATTCATGCTACAAAATACCCCATATGTGATACCAAGGCAACACAGAACTTCATAATGGCTTGATTGCGCAGTAAACTCATGAAAATATCCATTTGAAAATTCTTAACAGTTCTGCCAAGCAAATGCTTGTAAAATGTTATCACAGAAATATTGAATTATTCCTTCATAAAGATTTTGATCAGGTTTTCAAATCAAATCCCTCAATCTCAATTTTATTATAACAAAATCAGACAAAAAGAATTAGTTACTTAATCTATCACCATAGAAATAAATGATTGCATTTTCTTTTGTATTCTGCAATTGCATATTTGTCTCTTTTTTTTTTTCAACAGAACTGTAATTCTCTTCTACTAGAAGGTGGCACTCTTAATTTAAAAATGTTTCTACAATGACTAAAACACATTTTCATCCATCTTTCTTGCAACAGCTCTGATTATAATTATATATTTTAATGATTGGCTCTAACACCACTCACAAACTTCTGGGCTCCATGGATTCATAGTTTTATACATTCATTTTCAAGAAATAATAATTTTATATAAAGTTCAACATACTGCAATTTTTGAACAGAATTTTCTCCAATGGAAGTATACACATACAACTGTAGTTATAATTATGATTCCTTAATTCCTTAATAAACTTATTTAAAACTTGACAAACCCTCCAAGTAAATTCAAACTTAACCCAGAAGAAAGATTTTTATAAAGGAGAATATTGAACTCTTTATCAATTTTAATAAAATTATTTTAAAATTATTCTATCCTGAAGTTTGTTCCCTGTACAAAATCTTTTTTCATTCCTCATTTTAAGTTGTACAATAATTTTTTATTAAAAAAACAGGAGGAGGAACTGTATACCAACAAACATTTAAATCATCAATTAAGAATATCATTTTAAAAAGTTTACATAAGACAAATTATTCAATGAACAGAGTATATTCTTTAAATGTCATCAGCCTTGAAAATAAAATGTTTGTAAATATGTTTGTAAATATCTAGTTAAAACCAGCTTTAAAATCTGTTAGCTCAATACAGGATAACTTTTACAGATTGTATATGTGCTAAAAGTAAATAACTAATAAATATTTGTTTTATAGACTTTGTATTGAAATAAACTACAGAAAGAATAAAAACTTCTTAAATAAAATATACATTACTATAGAAAAAATTTTAAAAGAATATTTGAATGAATTTAATTTCATTTTTTTTCATTTTTTTTTTTTTTTTTTTTTTTCATTTAATTTTTTTTTTTTTTTTTTTTTTTTTTCAACTCTAACTGAAATTCTACAAATACAAACCAAATTCTCATCAAAATATTAAATCACTGAGTAATAATGATAATTTTACATAAAAATAGGTACAATACAATCTATTACTTTTACTATATAATCTATTACTTTTCAGTTAGAAGAAGATTACCAACTGACATTATGTAACAACAAGTCTTTTAATTTAGAGAAATTATGTAACAAAATTTTTATTTAATGAGCTCTATTCAAAATAATAATATATTGATATAAGTAACACTAATACATTAACTATTAATACAGGTTTCCATAATAAAAGACCCATTTTTTTTTTTTTTTTTTTTTTTTAATTAATTATTTTACAAACTTTCAAATATAGTATGTATGGTATTAATTTTTTCCGTTCTTAACAAAATCGTAGTGGCTTCAATAATAAAAATTGTCTATCCCTCTTGAAGGAAATCACATTCACTGATATTTAACACATCTTTAATCCATACTCAAGACATATCAATCACATAAGCTACAAAAATGCAGATATTTTAAACATTCCAGCTACAATAATACACATTTAAAACAAATTAAACAATCATACTTTTTATACAAAATTTCAACTCAAAGCCTCATCATTATTTCTGAAAACTATAAAGTAATAAATGCAGTGTTAAATTCTCTGTGAGGTGAATCTTGAGCAATATATTTGTGGTCAGATTTATGCATTTGCCTCCAAACTCATTCTACATATATTTTTATTAAAATTTGTTGGCATAACACTTAAATATACATTTACAATACAGTATATAGGATTTATAGCCATTCATAGATAGTCAAAATATTTTAGTGACATTCATCATTATACCAAAAAAAAAAAAAAAAAAAAAAATTTTTTTTTTTTTTAATATTAATAATAATAAAATAAGAAGTATTTTAAATAAATTTCACTATTTTAAAGGCATTACGGCTTACTTTGGATAAAATCTCTGTGTCACTCCTCTTGGTTTAACACTAATTTAAGCCAATTCACTATTATGCTGTAAATACAATAGTAGTTGTAATCACAATTCTTACAATGTTTCACTTTTATTTTTACTGTAGATCACTGCACTTATTTATATTTTTAACAAAAAAATAAATAAATAAAAAGGGTTATTTTACAGAAACATAAAACACATATTATATGCTTTTCACTTCACAAATCACTTTTTTGTTCACATTCAAAACTGTTCATTTAATAAAAAATTAAAATAGTAGTATTTTCACTACCTTGTACAGAGTTTGTGTATCCAAATTATGCCATAATTACCTTTAAGATTACAGGGAAATAAATCTTTCATGTAAAAATCAAACTTACCTCTGTGAGAAATGTTTGTGCTGCCTTTTGTGCCCCAACATGTAAAAGATATTCATAAACATATAGTGCTAATCTGCAATAAAAAATAAGCATAAATTAATTTTGTTATTATTAAAATTTATAAAATTATTTTCATTAATAACAAATAATCAATTTGTAACAATCTATCACTCTTAAAAGAAATTCAGATACTGTTGATATTCAGTATTTCAAATGTTTAAATATATAATGTATCTAAAATTCTGTATAAATATGGTAGCAATAAAAATTTCAACCTCTTTTGGCATAAAATCATAAAAGCTACATTAAAAATAATAATAATAAAAAAAAAATTCCTCATCAATTGAAAATATTCACATAGAAAATCATTTAATGAAAGTTAGTCAAAGTACAGAAACAGAAAGTGAATAAATAATGAAAGTTGGTAGAAGAAAACTCAAAGAGTAAACTATGCAAAGATATTCATATTTTTAAAAAAATTTATTCATTTCTTTCTTAAAATATGACTGAATTATCTTACATTCCTTTCACAAGTAGGCTCCTCTATGTTAATGCATTACCCTAACACATAAATTAGACACAAGTACTCAATTGTTGCTGAATACAACTTTTGAAATATAAGTCATATTCAAACATTACATTGATAAATAAACCAAATTGAGTGATTGATTTAACACTCAAAAGTATCAAAAATAAATTAAAAAGCAAAAATAACAAATGAAGTATACTAAATTTAAATTGATTAAATTTGGATTAAAATCTAACATCAGCGAACAATTCTAGTGCTGGAAAACTTCAACATACAAAGAAAAATTTATATAACTTAAAAAATATTTTTTTCCTTTTTTGAGTATAAACTTTAATATCCTTGCAATGGAAATCTTTCAGTGGGTATGACGCAACCTTTTAAATTTTCATAAAGAAGTAAAGTACCTGATAAGTGAATTTTATTTTTTAATTTATTCATTTATTTAAATAAACCCAAGTTTCCTTTCGTCACCTTCACCTGTATTACAAAAAGAAAGTAAAATTTTTTGAAAGCTATTATTTGTTATGAATTTATGTAGAGCCATTTTTTTTTTTTTCCCTAATCTGTTAATATGTTAGGAGGAAATAAGAAACTAAAATTATTTTTTTAATATATAAAAAACTTGTCCTAGGATAGTAATATAATTATCATGAACTGGATAAAAATTTGTAATGAACCATAAAATACCTAAGAATGAAATAAACATTTGAAAGAAACTGAACTTGCAAAATAAATAAATAATATAGAAAGTTTTGGTCTGGTCTGCTATATATATATATATATATATATATTATATATAATATATATAAATATATATATATATATATATATATATATATATTATATATTATATATATATATATATATATATATATATATATATATATATATATATATATATATATATATATATATATATATATATATATATATATATATATATATATATATATATCATGAGATTTGAGTGTTTTTATAATTTTTGAATAAAAATGGTGAATTGGAAATTTCTCTAAATGGAACCAAAGCTTTCCTATAAAAGAATCCTCTACAAAGTCAGTCAAAACTAGACTGAAGATACAATCACTATTTGCACTTACAGTGCTTTCAAAACTGTGTTAATCATCAACAGTAACCTATTAAATAAAGTAAAAAAAAAAAAGAACAAATCAACATTCACAAATGTCATAAATATGATACTTAAAACATGACTAGGAATATAGAGATGTCATGGTATAAGCACTAGTATTATATATATATATATATATATATATATATATATATATATATATATATATATATATATATATATATATATATATATATGAAGACCTTGATGATAATGTAATGCACAATGAAAATTCATCCTTGAAATTCTGAATTAATTGAAATTATGGTAC
>SEYY01004583.1:0-20424 GCA_009176605.1 Armadillidium nasatum
TATATATATATATATATATATATAATATATATATATATACGTATATATATATATATATATATATATATATATATATTATATAATATATATATATATATATATATATATATATATATATATATATATTATATATATATATATATATATTATATATATTATATATATATATATATATATATATATATATATATATATATTATATATATATATATATATATATTAAACCTATATATATATATATATATATATATATATATATATATATATATATATCCTATATATACTGACATATGTTCAATGAAACTAAAAAGATTTGTTCTTGATACCATTTCTAAATATTTCAGAAATGAAGGTCACATATATCCAGCAGACACCTCTAGAGATGTTGGGACAAACCTTGGAGCGTTGGGGTGCAGCAAATGTTTACCACAGTACCCCTCTCACTAGGAACCAGTTTCCGTGTCAATACCAGGAGGTCTGGGTGGACTTTTTAAATATAATACCCCATTAGAAGCTCAGTACGTGGAGAGGTTGTTTAGTCAAATACACAAGATCAAAGAGGGTAGCCAGGCTTCCAGCAATTTTGAAAAATTTATCTTTATGAAAAGGAATATGACCCTGTTCAGAATGCAAGAGGAGAGCTACCAGGAAAAAGAGATCATAGATAATTGAATAAATAAGATTAAAATCTTTCAAATAAAATTAAAAATAATTCAAAAAAAAAAAAAAAAAAAAAAAAATTTTTTTTTTTTTTTTTTTTTTTTTTTTTTTTTTTCTAAATTTGTGCTTAAAAATATTTTATGTGCGCTTTTGCGTTTGCGGACTAAATTTTTTGAAAAATGTGAGCTTTTGCCTTGCACTAAGTTTTTCCAATTTGCGCTTTTGCGTTTGCGCTTTAAAGTTTAAAATTTGCAACGCCACCTCTTATATATATATATATATATATATATATATATATATATATATATATATATAATATATATATATATATATATATATATATATATATATATATATATATATATCTCCTCCGGTGGGCAAAGGCCGAAGGCCTACCGAATTCCACCGAAGTTGGATAAACACTATTCTGGTTGATGTTAACTGACGTGTCCAGATACACCGCGTTTTAAAGTATGCAAGTCAAAGGAAGTTGGGAAAACAGATAAAGGGAGTGTGTTCCAGATTTTACCAGTAGAGTATATGTAAGATTGAGCAAAGCGGTTAAGTCTGGGTCGAGAGTTGAACAGAGAAAGGATGAGACTGTGTAGAAAGTCGTGTCTCCCGGGCTCTTCTCAATTTAGGAGGTATGCGACGAGAAGTTTTCAGAAGAGCAGTGTCCGCTGAAATAGCGATAGTATAGAGAGAGTCACGCAACAATTCGACGGTCAGTGAGAGATTGGAGAGAATTAGTAAGAGCAGGAGAGTTGATGAGACGAAATGCCCTAGACTCCACAATCTCAAGGAGAACTGTATGAGTGGAACCACCCCAGATGTGTGAAGCATACTTCATACAGGGACGAAAAACACCCCTATACAGAGCAAGCAACTGTGATCGCGTAAAGTAATTCTGAAGGCGCCTCAGAACACCCAACCTCTTAGAAGTTTGTTTAGAGAAAAATAATGGATCATTCCAAGAAAGATCACGGGAAATAGAAACAAAGAGAATATTAAGAACAGATGAAGGTTTGAATTGCGTGTTTTCGAAGAAGATATCATAGTTGTGTGGAAGAATGTGTCGAGTAGAGAGATGGAGGAACTGAGTTTTTGAGGCATTGAAAAAACCATGTTTTCTCTGCCCGAATTTGAAATAAGTGAAAGATCAGAGGTTATTTGCTCCAAGGCTACCCTTCTCGAGTTTTGCAACTGCTGTTAAGTGGGACGTTTTTCAAACTGGAAGAAGTAATGAAACGTGTAGTCATCAGCATAGGAGTGGATAGATGAGGTAATAGAAAGAAGGTCATAAATGAAAGCTGAAAAAGTGTTGGGGATAGAAAAAAAACTGAGGAACACAACCATTAATAGGTTTAAAGAAAGAACGGTGGCCGTCTACAAAAGCTGCTATAGAACGACTGGAAAGGAAATAGAGAGAAGGTCACAGAGAGAAGGATAATACCGAAAGAGGGAGTTTGGAAATCAAAGCTTTGTGCCAGACCCTATCGAAAGTTTTCGATATGTCTAGCGCGACAGGAAAGGATTCACCGAAATGCCGAAGAGCGAAGAGGACCAACGAGCCATACTGGCGATCAGAGATAAGATTGGAAGAATTGAGGTTTCCAAATCTTCCTGCTAAGGATAGATTCGAAAACTTTAGAAAGAACGGAGGTCAAAGAAATGGGACGGTAGTTAGAGGGTTGAGAAGGGTCCCCTTCTTCGGCACAGGCTGAATGAGCGTGCGTTTCTAGCAAGAAGGGAAGGTCGAAGTAGAAAGGCAAAGGCGAAATAGTTTACCATGGCAGGGTGCAAGCTCGGAAGCACATGTTTTGAGAACCGCAGGAGGAATACAATCAGGACAGTACGCCTTCTTAGTATTAAGCTCAGAGAGAGAGAGCAGATATAACGTCTTTATAAGAAATTATAATTTTAGGCATAAATGAGTTGGAGGGGTTGAAGGAGGAGGAATAGCTCCGGAATCGTCTAAGGTTGAATTAGAGGCAAAAGTTTAAGCGAAGAGTTCAGCTTTAGAAGAAGGTAAAACAGCAGTTGTGCCGTCCGAAGATACTAAAGGAGGGAAAGAGGAAGAAGCAAAGTTAGAGTTGACATTTTTTGCAAAATGCCAGAAATAACGTGAGGAAGAGGAACCAGAAAGATTATTGCATTTTCTACTGAGAAAAGAATTTCTGATGTTACGAAGCACAGATTTTGCAAGATTCCGGAAAGAAATATAAGTTGCGTGAGTTTCTGGAGTTTGAAGACGACGGTAAACCCTGAAGGCAGCATCCCTGCAGGCGGATAGCGTGAGAACAAGAAGAATTAAATCAAATTTGTAGGGTTTAATAGAAGGGAAAGAAAATGGAATGTACGCCTCCATGCCAGAGAGAATCACCTCAGTAATGAGTTCTGCACACTCCGAGGGACCCCTCTCACGGAAGCAATAATCATTCCCACGGAAAATCAAAGAAATATATATATATATATATATATATATATATATATATATATATATATATATATATATATATATATATATATATATATATATATATATATATATATATATATATATATATATATATATATATATATATATATATATATATATATTTACACATCACCACCGCTCACGAGCTAAGCCCTATTCAAGGAGGGGGTGTCAGAAGAATAAAAATAAAATAAAAGTAAAAAAAAAAAATCAAAAATCAAAAACCGACCCCTGCAGGATCCTCCTAAAGCAAATATCTTAAGTGATTGCAGACGCAGGCTTTAACGAAATTGAGATTAAATTCAGTAGGAAACACAGAAGATGGGAGAGAGCTCAACAGAACAGATGTGGCAGGAAAGAAGGAGGCAGCACAGCGGACAAGCCTGGAGTTGCCTATGTCCATGCAGAATTTAATCTCAGACAATGCACCCCTTGTGCTGCGAGGACGCAGAAAAGGTGGAGGTATACGAGTGAATAATTCCCTCGAGCATTTGCCGCTGTAGAACCTATAGAATAGAGACATGGCACCAACGTAACTTCGCAAAGTTAGAGAGTCAAGAGAATTAGAAAAAACGGGACAGGTAATAAGTCTTTTAGCCTTTGACTCAACCTTATCCAAAGGACTGGTGAAACCTGAGCTACCCCAGATATGAGAGCAGTGCTCCATACAAGGGCGGATGAAATCCTTGTATAATTGGAGTAACTGCGAATAAGAAAAAAATTCTCGCAATCTAAACAGAACTCTTAGCTTCTTTGAAGCCGCCCTAGCAACCATTGTGATATGAGGTTTCCAAGACATTTTTTTGTTTATGTGAAGGACAAAGATGTTTATATTGTCAAAAGGAGAGATGGGGGAACCATCGAAAAAAATAAAAAAGTTAGAAGGTGTCTTTGAGAGGGAGATTTCTAGAAGTTGAGTTTTCAAAGAGTTGAATTTCATAAGGTTGAGACGACCCCACTGGGAAATTCTATTCAGATCTGCAAGAATGGAATCGGAAAGATAAAGACGAGAGGCAACTCTAGATGCAAAGGAAGGAGCAGATTTGAAATAAGTAGAAGAATGGAGGGTTGAGTCATCAGCATATGAATGGATAGGGTTAGATGAACAGCTGAGAAGATCATTAATGAAAAGTAAGAATAGAGTAGGAGATAAGACATAACCCTGAGGAACACTACTATTGACAGGAAAGGAAGAAGACGCTCCATCAACAAAAACCGAAATGTAACGATTAGAAAGAAAGATAGACATAAGTAAGCAAAGCGAAGGAGGAAGATCAAAAGAGAGGAACTTGGAAAGCAGTGACGCATGCCATACTTGGTCAAATGCCTTAGATATGTCAAACGCCACCACGCAAGTCTCCCCATGGTCCTTAATGGCAGAAAATTAATCTGTGAGATAGGAAAATATGTCACCAGTAGAATTTTTTTCTTCTGATCAGTTACTCCAAATATATAAGGGTCTTATTCGCCCTTGTATCGAGCACTGTTCTCACATTTGGGGGAAGTCCGGCTCCTCGTCTCTTCTGGATAGGGTTGAGTCTAAAGCTAAAAGATTAATAAACTGTTCCCTAATTTCAAACTCTCTTGACCCCCTATATCTGGAACGTGATGTTGGCGCACTATCTCTTTTTAGTTGGTATTACAATGGCAGGTACTCGAGGGAATTGGCTTCTCGCATTCCTCCACCGTTGCGTAGTCCTCGTTGCAAAAGTGGTGCCCTGCTTTCGCACTAATTTTGTGTGGACGTAGGAAACCCCAGGCTAGCCAGTTGTGGTGGCTCCTTCTTGCCATCCCCCTATGTTCTGTGGAACACTCTACCATAATCTATTTTCCTCCTGTATTTAATCTTCCACTCTTCAAGGCTTCCGTGTGTGCCCACCTGAGGGATGTGCGCTAGGTCTGTGTTTGAGTGAGTTTTCTTCCTTTGTATGTGCCCCCTCCTTGAAATTTGCTTTGCCCGTGAGTGTTGGCGGTCAATAAAGAAAGAAAGAAAGAAAGAATGGCGGAGATAAAGCCCTCGCTGACCCCGCCCTGCGGGAAGGCATCTGATCTTTGAGCCGCAACATTGACCCATGTGCAAGTAAAGTATAAAAAGGAATCCATGGAGATAAAATACAGCAGTTATAATATATATATATATATATATATATATATATATATATATATATATATATATATATATATATATATATATATATATATATATAATATATATATATATATATATATATATATATATATATATATATATATATATATATATATATATATATATATATATATATATATATATATATATATATATATATATATATATATATATATATATATATATATATATATATATATATATATATATATATATATATATATTATATATATATATATATATATTATATATATATATATATATATATATATATATATATATATATATATATATATATATATATATATATATTATATATATATATATATATATATATATATATATATATATATATATATATATATATATATATATATATATATAGGGGCCCCGTGGAAGATCTTGCGAAGGGCTTTGACGACCTTAGCTTCATCCACTATCTGAGACCATTTCAAAATTTCTTCCCATTGCGAAAAAATTATCTTTGCCCTGAAAAAAATATGAAATGGTTCTGCTGATACAATTCTTCTTGAGAAGGTGGAGTCCATATCATTACGTTACCTTGGGAAAAATCCTGAACACACTTACTTTATATATTTTACAAATTCCTTGTTTTGCTCACTTTTAAACCTCGGTGTATCGAGACTTTTCTGCTTTTAAATTAGCTCTCTCAATCGTCTGTTCGTCTGTCTCTGTCATTCAAAACACTTTTTGTCCAAGCTGGTATTTGTCGGATGCGAGTTTTCCAGTCCTACTATGTGCCATCATTATTTTTGATGCTGTGCCTCTCGATAACTCCAAACACTTCCGCTACTTTGGTTACAGAGGCACCCATCATAAACCCCAACAATTTGGCCACGTTGGAATTCCGTCAGCTCTGGCATGATTCACTCACAGCCGGACAGAACGCTGCCTTAACGAGAAATGATTAGTGAAACTTGAAGACGAGCTTATAATAGTAGTTGTCTTGCGTATAAACGACAGTGCTACCTACAAACCCCTCTATAGCATATCTGTTATTACCGTCGTGAATTTTTCCAGGTATTTCATATATTTGTCCATCCCCTATATATATATATATATATATATATATATATATATATATATATATATATATATATATATATATATATATATATATATATATATATATATATATATATATATATATATATATATATATATAATATATATATATATATATATATATATATATATATATATATATATATATATATATATATATATATATATATATATATATATATATATATATATATATATATATATATATATATATATATATATATATATATATATATATATATATATTTATATATATATTATATATATATATATATATATATATATATATATATATATTATTATATATATTATATATATATTATATATATATATATATATTATTATATATATTATATATATATATATATATATAATTGTATATGTGTGTATGTATGTGTATGTGTATGTGTGTGTGTGTGTGTGTGTGTGTGTGTGTGTGTGTGTGTGTGTGTGTGTGTGAAGGTTGAAACGAATGCTTATGCATGTAAGGATACTTTTTTTTCAAGAATCTTCTTGCACAACCATGTAATAGTTTGAACGTGTGAATGTTAATAAATATTAAGCAATAAACCGGTTGAAAAGGAGGAAAATTTAAAAAGTTTCCTTTCGATGTTTCCTTTGGGTGTATTTTCCAAAATAAGGTCAACTAACATTCATTTAAGAAATTTTCTCGTCTTTCCTATTAACATTTCTCTGAAATTGACAATAATAATAATAATAATAATAATAATAATAATAATAATAATAATAATAATAATAATAATAATAATAATAATAATAATAATAATAATAATAATAATAATAATAATAATAATAATAATAATAATAATAATAATAATAATAATAATAAAATATAATAAAATAATAAAAAATAATAAAATAATTAATAATAATAATATAAAAATAATAATAATAATAATAATAATATTAATAATAATAATAATAATAATATAACAATAGAATTATCAAAGTAGCTACTGTAATTTTGATGACAATAGTTACTAAAACAGCATAAATAATAATAATAATAATAATAATAATAATTAATAATATTAATTTTAATAACATGACTATTGCTACTGCTAATACTGATAATACTATTACTACCGCTAACAATAAGAATAATAAATAAAATTTTATTTTAATTAAAAATAAACCTAAATTACTTAGAAGAATGTATTTGCTTTGCTATGTTTTATACTCAAGGCATTTTTCTCTATCAGAAAAAAAGGAATTTAAATTCCCATTTAATTCATTAATAATTATAATAATTTTGTCTTTTATTATTAATCAATAATACTATAAATGTTTGACAATTTTGCTTTCGGGAAATGATGGAGTGGAACATTATTATTTAATTATAAATTGAAGAATTTTAATTCAAGGATTTTCAGCAAATAATGAAATTATAATTTCGGATTTTGCAGGAAAAATGAAATAGAAATTTATGCTGGAAAATAAAGGAAAACGTTTCTATAGATCAGCAGATTTAGTATAGAAATGGTAGTTGCAGCAGTATGAATATACTACTACTACTACTACTACTACTACTAATACTAATAATAATAATAATAATAATAATAATAATAATAATAATAATAATAATAATAATAAAAATGGCAATAACTTTGTCGTTTATTAATAAGGAAAAAATGGAATTTTCACATTTTTTGAAATATACGGTTCCTTGAACAGGAACAATAAAATATTTTCTACTGGCCTGAAAATTTGTTAGAAAAAAAAATTCTTTTGTTTAAAAGAACAATCCTTTATACTTTGATGTATAATCACACTGGAGGCCGTTACTTCCTTCTGAAAGAAATAAGACTGAGAAGAACTGAAAAAAAAAATATCCTTACTTCTATCATGAAAGAAGATATAAAAAAAAGCGACTGGAGAAAAGAGACTATTTCCATGCGTATCTGCTGTGTTGTGAGATGGACGCAAAGTCTTATAATGAAAGGGTGCATCAAAGAACAAAAACAACTTTGTGTCAGAAGATGAATTTGTTAATTTTTCTTTCATTTCCTGGCAATTTTCAAGACAGGAGAAAACTTTCAACTGTTTCTTTTCAAGCTAATTTAGAAAATTCATACTGAAAAAATAAATAAATAAATATCTGTGGTGAAGTAACATAAGATTTAATGTTTTTTTTCATCTTAATACAAATAATAATAATAATAATATTAATAATAATAATAATAATAATAATAATAATAAGAAGAAGAAGAAGAAGAAGAAGAAGAAGAAGAAGAAGAAGAAGAAGAAGAAGAAGAAGAAGAAGAAGAAGAAGAAGAAGAAGAAGAAGAAGAAGAAGAAGAAGAAGAAGAAGAAGAAGAAGAAGAAGAAGAAGAAGAAGAAGAAGAAGAAGAAGAAGAAGAAGAAGAAGAAGAAGAAGAAGAAGAAGAAGAAGAAGAAGAAGAGAAGAAGAAGAAGAAGAAGAAGAAGAAGAAGAAGAAGAAGAAGAAGAAGAAGAAGAAGAAGAAGAAGAAGAAGAAAGAAGAAGAAGAAGAAGAAGAAGAAGAAGAAGAAGAAGAAGAAGAAGAAGAAGAAGAAGAAGAAGAAGAAGAAGAAGAAGAAGAAGAAGAAGAAGAAGAAGAAGAAGAAGAAGAAGAAGAAGAAGAAGAAGAAGAAGAAGAGAAGAAGAGAAGAAGAAGAAGAAGAGAAGAAGAAGAAGAAGAAGAGAAGAAGAAGAAGAAGAAGAAGAAGAAGAAGAAGAAGAAGAAGAAGAAGAAGAAGAAGAAGAAGAAGAAGAAGAAGAAGAAGAAGAAGAAGAAGAAGAAGAAGAAGAAGAAGAAGAAGAAGAAGAAGAAGAAGAAGAAGAAGAAGAAGAAGAAGAAGAAGAAGAAGAAGAAGATTCTCATAAACATTATGATTGTGTTTATTTCATTTTTCCATCATTTAGGCCTAAATTGGGTTTCAATTTTTTTTGCTAAAGAATATTCCCAATATTTACCACCGTTATATCAAATATGCATATCAATCGCGGTATGGAGTACTCCGACTGAAGTTAGAATATTCCCACTTTTATCTTAAATATATACATTTAATAATTTATCAATTTGGAATGCAATTTCTTCTTCTAAAATTTCAAATGCATCTAGAATATTGTCTATATAAAAATCTTTTATATCTTGCATGCTAAGAACATTATCTAGGTTTTCTTTATCAATTTGGAATGCAACTTCCTCTTCTAAAATTTTAAATGTATCTAGAATATTGTCTATAGAATATTGTCTGACTCAGGTTTCGTCACCTTTAACTTCTAATTATTTCTACTCTATCAAAGCTATTAAATTAAAGTATACATTAATGAATTAAATAATGCCTTATTTAGGCAAAAAGATCAATTTTGCAAACTAGTTGACAAATGTACTTCTTTCAAGCGTTCGAATGTAATTTTCAAACTAGATATTGAAATCTGTACAATGATATCAATATGTTGGCATATTATTATTATTCGCAATATGCATGTATGTTTGTTTATTGTGAAAAATGATGTTTTAGGTGCATCTATTGCAAAAAAGTGGTCTTTATCCCACAATTAAGCTTTATCAATGCATTTACATTTAATTGGTTTTAACAGATTCATTAGAGTAAAAAATTTAGAAATCAAAAATGGCTCACCTGAGTCAAATCTTTGCCCTCATATAAATAATTCATTATAATACTGGTAGATAATTGGAAGGCCTGCTGGGTGAAGTGTCCTTCCCCACTCATCCACTTTGGAGCAGGATGTCCATTCTCACCACTCACCACTTTTGATTTGGAATTGAAAATAAAGCTGGCACCAGTTCAATCTATCAAATGTCAGCAACATTTGATAGATTGGACTGGTGCCAGCTTTATTTTCAATACCAAAAAATGTGTAAAAAAATTGCATTGCTCTGATTACCTCTTCTGACTTCGGTTTTATGCTGTTCGAGACGAAAATTCACAGTTTTAATGGTTTCGCCAAAGTAAGAGTTTTGGCAAGTGATACAAGGGACCTTATACACTCCGCCACTTTTTTCTGTGTGGGTGGTGTTGTTGAAAATTAAAATGTTGCAAATCTTATCCGGAAAACTAAAAACAATATTTAAATTGTAAATAGAGGCTATGAAATGAAGGAGAGAGAGGAGAGGTTCAGTAAAGGGAATCACAATTGTATTCTGTGGATGGGTATAAGGAGTCATATTCGGGCCACTATAGATTCGAGACTTGGCTTTATGGTATTGCTTGGAGATAAAAAACTGGGTATAATTTAGAGACGAAAACTGAATAAAAATTAAGGAAATCTTAGCATCTAGAAAAATAGGATCAGTAAGGTTACTTTGGCGAAACCATTAAAACCCTGCATTTTCATCTTGAACAGCATAAATCCGAAGTCAGAAGAAAATAAGCATTTGATAGATTGGACGGGCCTCAGCTTATTTTCAATTCCAAATCAAAAAATTCAGATAGATAAATAAAATCATTTTTCTTTACAACCTAAAAGAGTTTTAATATTTCATCAGGATTTTTTGACATGAATAACACTCTTGTCAATTTTCTGAAGTTAATTTTCAAAGACTAATTTTTCATTAATTGTAAGCTGCAAGAATTCTGTGACGTCACTTTGTTTGACATTTTTGTTTCATCGGAGTGTGCAACTGTGATTGATTATTTATTTTATTATAAATTTAGGAGTTCAACAAGAAAATTAATTTTTATATTAATTTATATATATTTATATATATATAAATTATATAATATATATATTTATATATATATATTATATATATATATATATATATATATATATATATATATATATATATATATATATATATATATATGAAAGGCGCCCCTCCCAACAACAGTTAATTAACACAAGGAGGGTGTCCTTTGAGCAACTGACCTCTGATCTTTCTCGCATTTAAAATGGTCGTTTTCAATGCCTTAAAAACTCAATTCCTCCATCTCTCTACTCGACACAATCTTCCACACTACAATGATATCTTTTTCGAAAACACACAACTCAAGCCTTCATCTCTCCTTAATATTCTTGGTGTTTCTTTTTTCTCGTGATCTTTCTTGGAAAGATCGCATTATTTCTCTCTCTAAACAAGCTTCTTAGAGGTTGGGTGTCTGAGGCACCTACAGCATTTCTTCACTCCACCTCAGTTGCTTTCTCTGTATAGGGGTGTTGTTCGCCCCTATATGGAGTACGCCTCACACATCTGTGGTGGTTCGATTCATACAGCTCTGCTAGAAAAGGTGGTGTATAAGACTTTTCGCCTTATTAACTCTCCTGTTCACACTAATTCTCTCCCGTCTCTTTCTGTCCGTCGAATTGTTGCGTTACTCTCTCTCTATAGTATTGCTATTACAACGGACGCTGCTATTCTGAACTCTTTCGTCACATACCCCCTCCATTGAGAAGAGCTCGAGCGACTCGTCTTTCTACACAGTGTCATCCTTTCTCTATCCAACTCTCTGATCCCAGACTTAACCACTATGTTCAATCTTACATGCACTTTACTGGTAAATTCTGGAACACACTTCCATCATTTATTTTCCCAACTTCCTATGACTTATACACCTTCGAACTCCGTGTATCAGGTCATGACGGTCTTTAATTTGACCAGGTTCACTACTTTCCCCTTAACTCTGGTGGAATTTTAGTAGGACTCTGACCTTGCCCACCAGAGGTGAAATAATATATATATATATATATATATATATATATATATATATATATATATATATATATATATATATATATATATATATATATATATATATATATATATATATATATATATATATATATATATATATATATATATATATATATATATATATATTATATATATATATATATATATATATATATATATATATAATATATATATATATATATATATATATGAGGTAAAAGTAAGTTTAAAAGGCTGTTCTATTAGGGATGTTTGCATGCAAATTTGAACGTCTCAAAGACCATCAATTATTATTCGCTTCAACTTGAGACAAATGAATTAGTTCGAAGAGTCAAACGAAATTAGACGTTGAGTTCTCTTGTCAAAAGGTCCATTTTTGACAAATTCTTTTTCTCTTTTAACGCTTACAATGGAATACATATTAATTTAATGTGACCCACTTCAAATTTTATTCATATTTAATACTCTCTCTCTCTCTCTCTCTTCTCTCTCTCTCTCTCTCTCTCTCTCTCTCTCTCTCTCTCTCTCTATATATATATATATATATATATATATATATATATATATATATATATATATATATATATATATATATATATATATATATATATATATATATATATATATATATATATATATATATATATATATATATATATATATATATATATATATATATATATATATATATATATATATATATATATATATATATATATATATATATATATATATATATATATATATATATAGAGAGAGAGAGAGAGAGAGAGAGAGAGAGAGAGAGAGAGAGAGAGAGAGAGAGAGAGAGAGCTGAAGGATGTTGGGAGAGAGGTTGGATGAAAACCTCAGGGGGAATAGGTCCTTGAAATATGGACTGCCAAGATCATGCATGCAGGAAAGATAAAACCAAAGGGAGCAACATAAAAAGTGTAGAAGCTGAGATATTGGCCGTTTCATCCAAAGAAATTAACAAAAGATGAACAGAGAATTTGCTGAATGTGAAACAGGAAAGAGAAAATCAAGAGGATAAAATGAGAGGAGTTTTAGGAAATGATTGAGACGGAAGAGGAGCATTGTAAAAGTATCACTTAGTTATTTAGATCAATGTCATAAATTTAGGACAATCTTGATTCCATTTTATTACAATAAAAAATGTAAAATAAATTTAAAATGGCTTCGTAAATAACAAAGGCTTATTTTGATAATCACAAATATTTTTATATTTGCCTTTATTTATTTTCTTGATAAAAGTTTTACAGGAAAAATGATAATATTTGTTCAAAAAATTAATTAATTAACGACGTTGTAACTTTCGTTAGAAAATTGTAGTTGACGTTTCAATTTAGACTCAAATGTAAAAGAGGTTTATCGCCGTTTTGTCATTGAATCTCCCTATACATCTGGCCTACTGTATATACGTTAGTATATATATTAATATTGTAAGAGGAGTTCACGTGGATGAGTAAATGTTTATTAAAGAATGATTGAAAAGAAATTGAGAGAAAAAATTGACCACAGCTGGGTGAGGAACAGCATTTTTATAGACAAGGATCTTCGGTTTAAAATAGATAGTTGAGAAGACACGAGAAAATAGCATCGGAGTTAATGTTGTCTTAATAGATTTACAGAGGGCTTATGATTCGGTATAAAGAATTAATTTATAGAGATGCTCGGAAACAGATTATGGAATATCATGTAGACTGATGAGAGCAGTCTTAACACTTTAATATTTGCTCACCAGAATCATCCTAGCACTATACACACAACTCAAACCTTTGTCTCCCCTTAATATTCGTGGTATTTCTTGTCCTCGTGATATTTCTAGGAAACATCACAGTACTTTTTTTTCTAAGCAAGATTCTAAGAGGTTGGGTATTCTGAGACGCTTTCAAAATTTCTTCACGCCACCTTAGCTGCTTGCTCTTTACAATAGTGTTGTTCGCTACTGTATAAAGTACGCCTCATACAGCTGGAATGGTTCCATTCAAATAGCTTTCCTTAAAAAAGTGGAGTCTAGAGCTCTTTGTCTTATCAACTCTTCTGTTCTTATTAATTCTCTCTAGTCTCCTATTGAGCGTGGAATTCTTGCGTCACTCTCTCAATACTACCGCTATTACAACGAACATTGATATACTGAACTGTTCCGTCTCATATATCCTCCATTGAGAAGAGCTCGTATGACCCAACTTTGTACACAGTCTCATCTTTTTTTTGTCCAACTCCCGAACCCAAGACTTGACCACTATTCTCAATCTTGCATGTACTCTACTGGTAGAATCTGGAGTACACTCCTTTTATTTGTTTTCCAAAACTTCTTTTGACTTAAGCTCTTCTTGTAAACGCCGTTATTGGGAAATGTAAATTTTTAACTATACTAGGTTTTCGGTATTTTCCCAATTCAGGGGGAAATTAGTAGTAGGCTTCTAGCGTTTGCGCACTAGAAGAATATATATATATATATATATATATATATATATATATATATATATATATATATATATATATATATATATATATATATATATATATATATATATATATATATATATATATATATATATATATATATATTATAATATATACTCTGCTTGTTCTCGTGCTATATCGCCGCAGGGATATATATTCATATATATCGTCTTCAAATCCAGAATATATATATCTTATATTTTCATCCCGGAATCGTGCAAAATCTATTCTTCAGATACTAAAAACTCTATTTCTCCGTAAATGCAATATATATTTATGGCTCCTCTATCCTATAGCGCCCTTTCTGGCATTTTGCAAAAAATGTCAACTATAACTTTGCTTCTTCTCTTTCCCTCCTCTAGTATCTTCTACGGTACAACTGCCGTTTGCCTTCTTCTAAAGCTGAACTCTTGCTCAATATTTGCCTTAAATTAACCTATATATATCCGGATATATCCTATAACCCTTAATATTTATATAAATATTATAATATCTTCTAAAGATACATCTGCTCTCTCTTGAGCTTAACATAAGAAGGCGTATGGTCTGATGGTATCCCCTGTGGTTATCAAATTGTGCTTCCGAGCTTGCACATGCCGGTAAACTATTTCGTCTATCTTTCTACTTCATATTATATTGCTGGAAACGTGCGCTCATTAGGCCTTGCCGAAGAGGGGGATGCCATCCCTCTAATATATCATTTCTTTAACCTCCGTTCTCTAAATTTTCGAATCTATCCTTAAGGAAGATAAACATATCAATTCTTATATACTTATTCAGATCGCCAGTATATTTCGTAAATATAATCTACTGGTGATCTTCTTTTCCCTTCTCTCTGACCCTTGGTCCTCCACCTTCGGCATTTCGTGAATCCTTTGCTGTCGCTCTGGATATATCGAAAGCTTTCGATAAGTCTGGAAAAAAGCTTTGATTTCCAAACTTCCCTCTTCGGAATCTATCCTTTCTCTGGACCTCTCTCTGATTTCCTTTCGGCGTTTATAGCAGCTTTGTAGACGGCCACATTATATATTAAATCTATTATATAGTGGTATTCCACAAGGATCTGTCCTATCCCCAACACTTTTTTTTTTATTAATACCTATTTATTACTTCATCTCCTATACTCCTATGCTGATGACTCCACCCTTTACACTCCTTTCAATTTGAAAACCCCTACCAAAACAGTTAATAAGCAAGGATCCCTTGGAGCAACTAACCTTGATCTATCTCTATTTAAATTGGGGCAAAGAAAAATGGTCGTTTTAATGCCTACAAAAACTCAATTTCCATCTCTCTACTCGACAACAATCTTCCAACACTCATATATCCTTTCGAAAACACGCAATTCAAACCTTCATTCTCCTTAATATTTCGTGTTTTCTTTTTCTCGTGATCTTTCTGGAAGATCACATTATCTCTTCTAAACAAGCTTCTAAATTTTTATGTTCTGAGGCGCCTTCAACATTTTAACACCACCCAGTTGCTAACTTATAGGATATTGTTCGCCCTATTGTATGCTACACATCTGGGGTGGTTCCATATAAGCTCTCCTAAAAGGTAGTCTATAGCTATATTATATATATCTACTGCTATAATTATATCCAATCTATTTATGCCCGTCGAAAATATTATCATATATATATAATCGCTATATATATGGATATATTATCTAACTATATATCGCATACCTATCCATTATAATAGCTCGTGCGATATCTTTATATACATATCATATTTATATATCCATATATACAGATATAACCTATATGCTATATCTATACATATACTCTACTGGTAAATATGGAACATACTATAATATATATATATTTCCCAACTACCTATGACTTAATACCTTTAAACGCCGTGTATCAGTCATTCGGCCTTTAAAATATTTATGGATTTAACTTGGTGGAACGGTAGGCCTTTCCTTTGCCCATAAGTATAAAATAATAAAAAAAAAAAAAAAAAAAAAAAAATAATATAATATATATATATATATATATATATATATATATATATATATATATATATATATATATATATTATATATATATATATATATATATATATATATATATATATATTATATATATATATATATATATACTATATATATTTAATAATGTACTTTCGGCTTTTAATGAAAAATAAAACCTTAATATTAAGAATTTAAAATTTAAAAACATGAGTTTGAAAATCGATGACAGTTTAGTGGCCTTTTGAGGGCCTTTGGATGATATGTGGAGGTTGGAGTAAAAAGGCTGAGATTTTTCTTTTATTTTAACAAAAATAAATAGAATCCAAAATACAACACAACAAGTACATAAAAAAAACAGGAACCCTGTCTGAAAGACATAAAAGAAAAAATAGTCAAATATCCCCATGAACGACACAATCCATATTCATGGCACTACACCGCATTAGTGCCATAAGAATATGCATTGTGACACTCACAATGGATAATTTGCAAATGTAAAGAATGTAACAATTTTGTAAAGTAAAATTTATATATATATATATATATATATATATATATATATTATATATATATATATATATATATATATATATATATATATATATATATATATATATATAATATATAATATATATATATATATATATATATATATATATATATATATATATATATATATATATATATAATAATAATAATAATAATAATAATAATAATAATAATAATAATAATAATAAATAATAATAATAATAATAATAATAATAATAAAATAATAATAAATAATAATAATAACAATAATAATAAAAAATTAATAGTAATAATATAATAATAATAATAATAATAATAATAATAATAATAATAATAATAATAATAATAAAAATAAATAAATAAATTAATAATATATAATATATATATATATATATATATATATATATATATATATATATATATATATATATATATATATATATATATATATATATATATATATATATATATATATATATATATATATATATATATATATATATATATATATAATATATATATATATATATATATATATATATATATATATATATTGATATCCTGTATGTTAAATAATGAAAAGTATTTAGAGTATTACAATCATACCTAGCAACTTGCCAACCTGACTATGCCAGAGAATAGAAGGAATCTACTGATGGCTAAGGACAAAAATGCAGTGTGCAATAGGCCAAGAGTTACCTTCTGACGGCAATGACTACTCTGGAGGTCACTGCGGAGAGAAGGACATAGAAAAAAGAATGTAAACTAAAACCATCTATGATGCACAGAACCTAACAAAAGCCAAAAAGCAAAATTGGAAAAATAGGCTGTGAAACCACTTCTTACCTGCGCGCATTAGAAATACTGCTGGTTGAGATAATAACAGTGAGGTGACTGTATAAATAATATAAACACGTAATCACTGATTTACCTAAAATAACTGTTATAATTCAAGAGTGATACGAAAAGCACTATATCAACTGCTGTAGTAGAGCTACTCCGCGCACTCTGTTAATAGCGTCCTTTGTGACGTCACGCGCCAAAAAGAGACGCCGAAAGTAAAAAATTGGTTCCAAACCACAGTATAAATTAAATATACAGTAAGGTGAGGAGAGCCTTGCTGGCTACATGGCTACAACAGTATCTGATCATGTGAGGAGAACTAAAACCAAGGACTACATAACTAGCCACCTGGCCTTGTGATTACTCTGCCAACGGCTTGTAACAACTCCAGAACCAAGCATTGGAAACTATAGCTCAAAGAAGCACAATCTTCTGGAGAGCTCTAGGAGGGAGTATTTAGAGTTTAGTTGGAAAACGATGCTGGTCCTACGGAAAGGGGGAAAACCCTACTTGTGAGTTTGGATAACACTCATGGACCGGTATTGAGACCAAAAAGCAGAAAAACATGTTCTTTTAGAAGGCTCTGGGAGAATTTAAAGAGCAGATGGGGAAAGATGCTGTCTTCCGTGACTGGGTGAAAACCCTTCCTTTGAGAGTATATATATATTATATTATATATATATATATATATATATATAATATATATATATATATATATATATATATATATATATATATATATATATATATAGGGACCGACCGGGGCTGGCCGGAACCGGGGCCGGGGCTTGGGCCTTGGTTCTAGCCGGGGTTGCCTAAACTTTGCAAAGAGGTCAAAAGCACTGAAATATTAACTTAATAAAAATTAGATATAAATTTAATTGAGGTATATTTAATTATAAGGAAGGAGTAGAATAGCTAACATTCACTTAAATTAATGATTATATGCATTTTCTCCAAAAATAATAATAATAATAATAATAATAATAATCAAAAAATTACAGATTTTGAATAATAAAAGTTTTAAAAAAAAGTACAAAAATTTTCGAAATTTTTTTTCTGATTCACCATAGTGATTCAACAGGTTTACCTAAGTAAGACAAGACCATAAGGTAAAGTTTGAAATAATGAAGGATATAAAATTATCAATATAACCTGTATTTATACATATCATTGTTTTTTTTTATAGTTGTGTATCAAACTTGTATCATTTAGTTACATTATTTCAAAATTATTATTTTGCTTAGATTTTCAGTCAATATGGCTAAAAGATCAGCTTCAGCAATATGGGAGTACTTTACAATATTTCAGGATAGGCTCGAAATAGCTAAATTATTTAAGGTCAGAAAAATTAGAAGAGGATCTCTGGGTGCCCCAAGTAGCAGAAAAAGAAACGTCAAGAAACAGAAAAGGAAAAGAAAATATTGTAAAAAACAAGAAAAAATTTTATTTTCTTATATTTTGATTGAAATTTTTTTTATTTGACTTGATTGAGCTGAAATTTTCAGGGTATATGCATTTTTTATTGAAGTTCTTAGTTGATTTCGAGCGTTTTTCTGAATCTATAACGGTTTGAAAGTTATTTGGAACCAAAGTTGAAAAAATGACAAACGGGGTCAAACCATTGGTCCTCATGAGCTGAAAATTTAACTAAATAACCTTAGGCCCAATTTCTTGCATTAGTGGGAACAGCACTTGAAAAAAAACAAGAAAAAGTCTTATTTTCAGAAAAAAATTACATGAAAAAAACCCTACCTACTAATTTTTTATTTTTGGGTATTGTTTAGAGGAGAGACAGGGCAACATCTTTTATTTAGTGCATTAGTAAATGCTATTTGTTCGAAGCGAGATATAGCTTCTCAAACTTTGGAGATTTTTGAAATTTGGTCAAAAATGGACCATTTTTGAGAGGCTATATCTCAAAACCAACGAATCGCAACGAATAAAGTATAGAGAGGAATTTGTAGCCCCATTCCTCTTCTATACATCCACCAATAATAAGAAATTTTATAGTTGTAGTTTTCTTTTTAATTTTTTCTTTTGTCCGAAAAGGTATTTAAATTTTTTTTTTTTTTTTCGATAGTTGGTCAGTTTTGGACTTAAAGCATTTTTTCAATAACTCTGGGAACAAAAGATTGTTAGAGGCTTTTGTAACTAATAGAATTCTGAATACACATTCCAAATTTAATGTTATTCCAAAAAGTGGTTTGGCCCGAGCATTCATTTGAAAAAGGGTCAAATTTCAAAAAAAAAAAATTTTTAACAGTTATAGACTCAGAAAAATGCTAGAAATGGACTTTTTTCACCGGGTAAAAAGCTATATGCACTGAAAATTTCAGGAGAATCGGCTGAAGTTTTTTTTAAAAATTTGAAATTCGATTGTCCCCTTAATAAGTATAATTTGCAATTTTAACCACAGGCAGGGAAACCCCGTTTTTCCTGATTTTTAGCCGGGGCAGGGCCGGGCCTGGGTTCCGGTCGGTCCATATATATATATATATATATATATATATATATATATATATATATTATATATATATATATATATATA
>SEYY01004584.1:12500-15000 GCA_009176605.1 Armadillidium nasatum
ATATAAAAAATGTCATTTTCGAAAAATAACTCTACAAGAACTTTACAAGACATGTCGGCCTTTAATCTCTATTTAAGTAACATGTTAACTTTCGTAATAAATATTAAAATGCTTTTAAACAATGCTTGTTGTAAGCAGCTTAACAATGAATGATAAATAATGAAAACCTTATGAATTAATAATAAAAATACTGTTAATTTTAAATATTATACAATGTGTCGTACTTAAAAGCTATTATTATTATTATTATTATTATTATTATTATTATTATTATTATTATTATTATTTACATTATTATTCTTTCTTCTTTAATAAATAAAAAAATATAATATAATATATATATATATATATATATATATATATATATATATATATATATATATATATATATATATATTATAATATTATAATATATATATATATATATATATATATATATATATATATATATATATATATATAATATATATATATATATATATATATATATATATATATATATATATATATATATATATATATATATATATATATATATATATATATATATATATATATATATATATATATATATATATATATATATATATATATATATATATATATATATATATATATATATATATATATATGTGTGTGTGTGTATGTATGTATGTGTATGTGTGTGTGTATGTGTGTGTGTGTGTACGAGCGCACGTTTGTTCAAATTAATTCTGTCTGTACCAGTTTATTATCAGTTTTATCTTTCTCATAATTTGAAAAGTGTTCTTAAGAGATAAAAAGGTTGCCCACTCAATTAACTCCATTAGAGTGAAGGAAGGGGAAAAAAAAAATCCTTAAAAAAGATCAGATGATTTATTAAAGGCCAGATCGTGATGCCGTCTTTTTGAATAAGGAATACCTTTTCTCTGTGTCTATAAAATTCTACAAAATTTTCATGCTCTTATTGTTTGCATTTTCAGGCTCAATCATTGTTAAAAAATATAAGCTTTCATCTTTTGGCTTATTTTCGACTTGGAGTACTTTGTCAATAAATCAGTGGTTTATTCTTCAAAAGTTCCATTCATTCTTGTACATTTATTATTATTCGAGTTATTCTTTTGTTTAAAAGACTTGTTGCATCTTATATAATCCTTTTGAATAAGATCATATTAATATACAAACACAATGCAACATTAACGTATGAAAATCTTAAAGGAAGAAACTCTAAGGAAATTTGTAGTCAAAAATATGACTATAGTTATCTTACTCCATCTAATAATAGGGCTATTTAGCGTTTGAAGTTGATGGTCAGCGATCATTATCAATTAAGAAAAGAGTGCTATAAAACGGTCTATGTCAAAGGAAAAAGCCATTATTATCATTTTAAAACTTACTGTACTATCTTTCTTTGACAGTCTGTTTAATAGTGAACAACGAATAGCAAAAATTGGGAACGCTTTTCTTTGACCACTGATTGCGAATAGAATCGTGTCGTCTATCGACAAAATAATTATTTACCTTCCTCTCTTTCAACAATTGCCACTTTGATGTTAAACAAGGGAATAATTTTTTTTCCTTTAATTGCTGTTCATTAAAATCTGAAGGGGTATATGAGGGGGGGGATAAAGCAATTAAGATTCTTTCGTTCATTTTTCAGATATTGCCTTAGCCCATTATCGGGCCATTTTAAGACGGTCAGATTTATTGAAAGGCTTTTTTAAAATATAACAAGCCACATTTGTTACTGTATCGGCATTAAACCTTGAAAGATGAATTGCCTCCCATTTACCTTTAATTCGAAATTAGGTCTAACAATCAGTTTCTCAAAGAGTTTTAAAAGAGCTTTAGTCATGAAATCTACCATAAACATAAGAGGTTGCTATATTTTAGTGAATGGATAATGTTATTAGATAACCTCTGACACGCACTCGAGACCTCAAACCCACCTCGTGAGAATTAAAGGAATTTAGCTTGTTTATCTCTACCAAAAAGAACCCATTTCCAGTTCAACATGATTTGATACGAGATCAGATAGCTCTAATAAGTGGTCATCTTTCTCGTAAAATGCGCAACACCTATACATTTAAATTCAATATATATAGATTTATATAGATTAAATGACAAGTAAGGAATGCCTTCTTTTACCTTAACGCACACAATCTAAGTTGCCTTTTTTTTATTATTCTGATCTGATATATTGTACATCAAAGAAAGAAGAATAGAAAAAGTCGTAAACAAAGCTGTAATCTATCTTTAGATGAAAATGAGTTAGTCATAGCTCTTATGCTTGTTATAGCTTACAAATTATAGTCTGTTCTGCATGTTTACTCTCTTTTAAAAGGAATTTTTTTAAAGATATAAATGATGGCATAACTGACTTGCTACTTGAAATTGACTACTATATTTTTATATAGTATATATACTTACAAAAATTATAATAAATGAATGATTCAACACTTAAATATTTATATATATACATATATATATATATATATATATATATATATATATATATATA
>SEYY01004584.1:32500-34905 GCA_009176605.1 Armadillidium nasatum
TAACCAGTACAGAAAAATATAGCTGGTTAAATAATTTTTCAGTTGTAGAAATAATATGTACTAGGCTAGGATGAGAGAAAGAGAAAGAGAGAGAGAGAGAGAGAGAGAGGGAAATAATTCTTTTATTCTTGGTAATTAATGCTAGTAAAAGTATTAGTTGTTGTTTGGCTGACTCACCCTACAAGTATCATTGTATCATAAGATACAGAAAACACTCCTTTCCTTTATATATATATATATATATATATATATATATATATATATATATATATATATATATATATATATATATATATATATATTATATATATATATATATATATATATATATATATATATATATTATATATATATATATATATATATATATATATATATATATATATATATATATATAATATATATATATATATATATATATATATATATATATAATATATATATATATATATATATATATATATATATATAATATATATATATATATATATATATATATATATTATATATATATATATATATATATATATATATATATATATATATATAAAACATTTCCAATTTATAAATATCACTCATTTGATCACTTTGAATAAGAAAAGTGTTTGTCTCCGTAAGAAAAATGAAATGAAGCAACTCTCTGCCCTTCTTCAAAATTTGTAGCCAACTGCAATTCTCCTCTTGAAGTTTTCTGCCTCCACGAAACCCTTTCTAATCCCTATACAAACATCGAAAGGGTACAGCAGGGTATTGCGCCCTCACTTATACCCCTGATGTAATGAATTAAACTCTCATGAAATATAACGTAGAACTCTTCGGTACAGGAGAGTTCAGGATTCTTGTTTTTTTTTTTATTCACATTAAATTCTTGTATGTTCTGTATCTTCATCCCGTCTACCAAAGAAGACAGGAAAACTTAAACCTTTATCCTTCTTGTTTCTTTTACTATAAAGACAAAACATTTAATAGTTTTATACTCTCATTTAAAGTGCATGGAGAAATGTCTATGATAAACCCTAACTTTAATTCTGATTTTGTTTCTCTGTGGGACATGTCCCGTTAATATATATATATATATATATATATATATATAATATATTAATATATATATATATATATATATATATATATATATATATATATATATTTATGTATTCGTAATAGGCAAACTTGAATGACAAAAATAAAAATGACTCTGAATTTGTAAGTCTTGCCAAATGAAGTCTTTTTCTTCGCATGAATAAACGACTGCCATCTTTCCAATCATGATAATAATAGAATGAAACCTTCCGATGGGGAACATACGTCAAAATTGACACCTTACAAGTTTAGATGGAGGAATAGTATCCCCTTCGGTCAGCCCCGTCCCTCCCTCCTATCAAAAAGGTCCTTATCCTTTCTTTAAATCTCTCTCTCTCTCTCTCTCTCTCTCTCTCTCTCTCTCTCTCTCTCTATCTCTCTAATCTCTCTCCTCTCCTTATTTATTCTCCTTAACTTTAATACCTATATCTATATATATAATATATATAAATATAATATATATATATATTATATATATATATATATATATATATATATATTATATATATATATATATATATATATATATATATATACATATATATATATATATATATATATATATAATATATATATATATATAGTATATATATTATATATATATATATCATTTCACCTTGGTGGGCAAGGCCAGAGGTCTACTAATATTCCACCAGAGTTAAGGGAAAGTCGGGAACATGGTCAAATTAAACGCCGACATGACCTGATACACGCGTTTGAAGGTGCATAGTCCATAGGAGGTTAGAAAAATAGATGAAGGAAGTGTGTTCCAGACTTTACCAGTAATACATGTAATTGAGTATAGCTGTTACGTCTGTTGTCAGAGAGTTGGATATATAATATATATATATATATATATTATATATATATATATATATTATATATATATATATAATATATATTCTTAAGCTATAAGAGAATACATGGCGACTTCGACTTGGAAGAAAGCCTAACTTGATTTTGATTTGCAATTGCAAATCACGCCGTTCAAATTGACATCGCGCTCTTTCCTGACACGGTTTTGAGAAGTTAAACCCATCAAAATTGACGGAAGGGGCCCCTGAGGAGCCCCGCGAACCCCCTCAAAATAGGTATCAGGAACTTACCTGAGTTTGCAGAAATCTTACGTTCACCTCACTCTCTCTCCTGAGCTTTTTTTTGCTGTTTAATCCGAGTGAAATCGGTTCGAATCAAGTGGCAGGGGTTCAAGGGGTCCATGAACCAACAAAAAAGGTCAGGAAGGTCTCCGAAAATGCAACATTGCACGCAATTGCCGAAAAAACCGTTAGGCTTTTTTTCCAGTCGAAGTCGCCATGTATACTGCT